>CAUYQG010243724.1:0-11952 GCA_963574415.1 Tarsius wallacei
ACAGACCCCATGATACATATTAAGATTCACAGCTAAGAGTTGGTGGAAAAAAACCGTTTGAGATAAAATATAGGCTATGATATTTTAGGGTTAAATAAGTAGGTGTTAGATATGTTAAGATAGAAGTTAGAATATTAATAATAAAATAGTAAGATAAGAGATATATAATAGTATTAGTGATAGTTAAGAAAATATAGGGATATACGGATAGAAATAAGATTAATAGAAGTAAATATATGGTAGTAGATTAAATAAGATTTAGAGTTAAGGTTTAGTTTTATAGGGTAGGATATTATAAGTTTATAGTAGTAAATAGTTATAAGGAAATCAGGAATAAAAACAGGATGATCACAAATGTTTAACTTAAGAAAACACCATCTGTGGTTGAGATGTGTAGTAACTGCTGTCTAGTTCCTGTCTATTGATTTAAAACATGAATGGCACAGAGTCGGCAGAAAGGAAACAGGATAGTAATTGTTAAAGGTCAACTTTGTTGTGAATGAAAAAGGGACGTACGTAGGCGTTTAGTTAGTAACATAGGAAACATTTTGTGGGTGCAGGGCTGGGTGGAAAAACTATATAAGCATGTGAAAGTTGAATAAAAATTGGCAAAGTCTTGAGCTCTACCCAAGAAGGTGACTCCTGTCCTTCTTTGCTGTTCCCGATTCTCCCGCCTCAGGCCCTGACTCCCTCCTGGAGCTGGTCTCCGGCATCACACTTCCAGACTTTAAACTTTATTATAAAGCTACAATAATCAAAATAGCCTGGTATTGGTACAAGAACAGGTATATAGACCAATAGAACAGGATAGAGATTCCAGAAGCAAAACCTCAATTTCTCAACCAACTCATCTTTGACAAAGCCTCCACCATCAACCACTGGGGAGAGGAGAACCTATTCAATAAATGGTGCTGAGAAAGCTGGTTGACCACATCCAGAAGATTAAAACAAGACCTCTACCTATCACCATACACAAAAATCAACTCTAAATGGATCAAAGTCCTAAATGTAATACCTTAAACTATAAGAACCTTAGAAAACACTGGAGACACCCTCATGGAGACAGGAACTGGCAACCAATTCCTGTTCAAAACCCCAAGTGCCCATGCCATAAGAGATAAGATAGACAAGTGGGACCTCATCAAACTGACAAGCTTCTGCAAAGCCAAAGAAACCATCAAGAGAGTGGAGAGACAACCCAGTCTGGGAAAAAACATTTGTCAACTGTATATCTGACAAAGCATGTAAGATCTGCAAGAAACTCAAATGTGCCAAAAAGAAAAAAACAAACAGCCCCATTACAAAATGGGCAGAAGATAGGAAGTGTACATTTTACAGTAGGAAAATTACATCTTAAAATCTCAAAAAAAGTTTATATGATATTATTTTTCTTTGATGAATGACACAAAAATATAAGAAATATTGACATGTCAGGAAAACCTGATATGTGACATCTTAAAGTTTTTAGAATTTTGTAAGCCGGGCTCGGTGGCTCAGCCTGTAATCCTGCACCTTTGTGAGGCTGAGGTGAGTGGATTGCGTGAGCCCGCGGGTTCGAGACCCACCTGGGCAACTTGGCAAGACCTCATCTCTACCATAAGTCAAAACATCAGCTGGGCATGGTAGCACGTGCCTGTAATTCCGGCTAGTTAGAAGACTGAGGCGGAAGGATCGCTGGAGCCCAGTGGGTCGAGGCTGCAGTGGCCGGGAGCTGCCATTGCACTCCAGTCTGGGCGACAGAGTGAGACTCCAACTCAAAAAAAAAAAAAGAATTTTGTAGACTATTTCATCAGGATGGCAATCCCTGAGGTTTTGGTATAAACTCTGAAGGGGACTCAGTTATGCTGTTGCAAAGAGGAGACAGACTAGAGGAAATTCAGGTTGACTGCAGAGAAAATAATTAGGATAGTATTTTAATATTTTAAGAATGAATATAATTAGGACTTGAAGTAGTAGAGAAGACCTCTCTTGTATCAGACACAAATCTGTGCTAATGTATTACACGCACAGAAACCACAGAGTCCAAACAATGTGTCCTGTGGAGAAAGTTATGGGTGTATGTGATATGGATTTAGCAGGTATCCTGGGCTTCGAGAGTGTCAGCTTGATGGGCCAACCAGATGAGTCCCAGAGAGGGTCAGCTCATGGGGCTGGTAAACCAAGCCCTGAGAATGTTGCTAATTCAGTGGGTTGGCAAGCCTAGCCCCCAGAGTTTTGGCTGTAATGGGCTGGCAAGCCAAACCCTGAGAGTGTTGCTAACTCAGTGGGCTGACAAGCATAGACCCTGGAGTGTTTGTCTCAGCTTCCGAGTCTCGCCTTCTTCCAGTAGCTCTCCCAGTTCTGTCAGCTCAATCGACTAGCAAGCCAGCCTCCAGGGCGCACGGCTCTTCAGCTCTGATGACAGTCTTCTGCAGCTCCGCAGCTCTTCAGGTTGGGGTTCTTGTCTCCTGCCCAGGAGGAATGAGGGACACAGACAGCTAGAAAATGAGAAAACAGGATTTATTGAGAGGACAGAAAAGCTCCCGTAGTGGGAAGGGACCTGAGGGGGGTGTTACTGATTTGTAGCTGAAACCTGGTGCTTATGTAGCCCTAAGACTGAGCTGATTGGCTAGCACTAGCTGTGAGCCAATTGGTCAACACTAGCTGTTCTGATTGGTCAGTACTGAGGACCAATTGGCAGGAAGTAGGCGCCTAATGGTGAGCTAATTAGTTGGTACTTGGCAGTAAGCTGATTGGTTGCTTTTCTATCCCAGCAGTGGGTACTTAAACTCTAGCTTGAGAGGCTCACAGGGAGTGTGTTTACCAACAGGAGCGTATCAGTCTAGGTCTACCGGGAGTTTGCTATATTGTTACCAGGGGACCCGCCCTGTCTGCCGGCCTAGCTTTTCTCTATCTCCTATCTCATATATTTCATGTAAAACTTGGAGAAAGATAGACTTAAAGTGTTCTTTCTAAATTGAGATTTTCTTTGTTTTTGCATTTTTTATTGATATACTATAGTTGTACATATTTTGGGGTACATGTGCTATTTTGTTTTTTTGTTTGTTTGTTTGAGTTGGAATCTCACTCTGTCACCCAGACTGGAGTGTAGTGGCCGCTCCCGGCCACCGCAGCCTCGACCTGCTGGGCTCCGGCGATCCTTCCGCCTCAGCCTTCCAAGTAGCTGGAATTACAGGTGCGTGCTACCACACCCGGCTAATTTTTGATTTATTGTAGAGATGAGGTCTGGCCAAGTTGCCCAGGCAGGTCTCGAACCCACGGGCTCAGGCAATCCACTCACCTCAGCCTCCAAAGGCGCAAGATTACAGGCTGAGCCACGGAGCCCAGCTACATGTGCTATTTTGATACATGTGTACATTGTATGATGATCAAATCAGGGTGATTAGGTTATCCATCACCTCAACTATTTATCTTTTTTGAGTTAGAAATATTTTAATTCTTTTCTTCTAGCTATTTTGAAATGCTAGAACTTACTTCTTCAATTTAATTGCATTTTTGTACGCTTTACCAAACTTCTATCCATCCCCCAACACACCCTTCCCTTCCCAGATTGTGGTAACCACCAGAATATTCACCTCCATGGTACAAACTTTTTTTTTTTTTTTTAGCTTCCACATGTAAGTGATATTTGTCCTTCTGATTCTGGCTAATTTTTCTTAGTATCTTCCATTTCGATCCATGTAGCCACAAATGACATCATTTCATTCTTTTTAATGGCTGAATAGAATTCCATTGTGCATAAATACTGCATTTTCTTCATCCACTTGTCTGTTGATGGACACTTAGGTTGATTCCATATCTTGGCTATTACAAATAATGCTACAATAAACATAGGGGTGCAGATATCTCTTTAATATATTTATTACCTTTCTTTTTAATATATGCCCTGTAGTGGGATTGCTGGATCATATGGTAGTTTATTTTTAGTTTTTTGGGGAACCTTCACACTTTTCTTCATAGAGAGAACAATTCTAAATTGATGTGTTAATATACATAGATATTTCTATCAGAAATCTTTTTCAGGTGTAACTTCCATGAAATATTTAGTAAGTAACAAATGGGATCAAAAGGCAAATTTTATGTATAAATTGGTATTAGTTTATCAAGTGGAGAAAGGTGAAATTAGCAATTCAGAAGTTTTGAGTAATCCATGGGTATTACTTGTCAACAGTTGCATAACAAGTTACCCTAAAATTAGGACAGAAAGAAGGCTTGTTATTATTTGTGATTCTAGTCATTAAGATTGATAACAGAAAACACTGGGCATTCTATCTTATTTTTACGATTGCTGATGAAATATTAATAGGATGGCAGGCAACAAATCATTACTTTTTTATTTTTTGTTTGCATTTTTCCCTTGCATTAAGACCAATAAATCGAGCCGGGCTCGGTGGCTCAGCCTGTAATCCCGCGCCTTTGGGAGGCTGAGATGAGTGGATTGCCTGAGCCCGCGGGTTCGAGACCCACCTGGGAAACTTGGCAAGACCTCATCTCTACAATAAATCAAAAATTAGCTGGGCGTGGTAGTGTGCGCCTATAGTTCCAGCTACTGGAAGGCTGAGGCGGAAGGATCGCCAGAGCCCAGCAGGTTGAGGCTGCGGTGGCCGGGAGCGGCCACCGCACTCCAGTCTGGGCAACAGAGTGAGACTCCAACTCAAAAAAAAAAAAAACCAGTAAGTCATTGACATATGCCTAACCACACTCTAAAAAAAGTAATAATAATTAAATGCCACTAATCACAATGCAACAAAATACTTTTCAATATAAATAGGAAAAAGAATTCAAAGCCCTTTGCCATGGAGATTTAGTAGCACTCTTCTAAATAAATGTTTAGGTTAATAATTAAATCAAAACTGTGATCATAATTTTACTCAATCAGAAACAAACATTAAAGACAAATTCATATTGAAAACTCTATGGAATGATAGAATGGACAAAGTCATACTCTGAGAAAAAAGTTACATATTAGAAATATTTATTAGGAATCAAGAAAGAACAAAAAGCCAATGGATTACGCACTTAATTTGAGAAACTATAAACAAGTAGAGAAAAAGTAAAAAGTAAAAAAAAAGTAGAAAGAGGGATTAATAAAAATACAAGAAGAAAATGAAAACATGGTTGTTAAAAACTTTGGCAAAAGAATTTAATTTCTTCCTCAAAGCAGCACTAATTATCCTGCTAGAATTGCTTTTTTATTCTGCCACAATAGCAGGATTTGCATGAGTTTCAGTGAAATTCTTCTGTTGATGTGGAATGAAAATCAAGGTCAAATTATTGAGGGACGAGGTGCTTGGGTCAGAGTTAGGGACAGGATTAGGGTTATGTTTAAGGTGAGTTTTTTTGTGCTTAAGTCCTGGCTTCACCAATCTTGAGATGTGGATATTATTTAACATTCCTGGACTTTTTATTTCCTCACATAAAATTGAGACTCTTGGTAGTATCAACTCACAAACAAAAAGTTCAGGCATGTTGCATACATAGTTCAGTTGATGCATAAAAGAGATTAATAAAGATGAAATCAAGTATATCAAGATAAAAATAATTATATACTTTAACGCTATCTTTTTTTTACATTTTTGTAAGAGGTTACCAGATATTACATACTCAAAAAAAGTAATTTTCGTCAAGGGCTAGACACCTTTCTGACTCAATGGCATGCAATGAGTCAAATATTGTGAATAAGATAGATTGAGTTTATACAGCCTGGAGAAGGGACCTTAGTGGTGATTTAAAGGAGAACATAAAGTATTTAGTGAATACTGCACTATGTTTTTCTGCGGGAATCCATAAAAGAAAACAGGCTTCAAACATTACCTTCTGGAAGCTATAACCACCAACTCAGGTGTAAAGAAAAAGTGCATTTTCTCAACTCCCGTGTGCCTAGTAATGATGTGAGTATACATCTCAAGCTTGTAGGTTACCTCAAGGTGTGAATTAAGTGACCTTGATGTTTGCCTTTGTATGGACATGATATGCTAGGAAATGAGTTTCATAAGGAAACCACAAAACTTTGTAGTAACTATTTCACCATTTTCTTCATTTACTTCCAAAACAGATTTGCAGTAACTTATCACAAATTGAAAATTAGAAATTGCCTGACATTATTAAATATACATAGAAGAATGAAGTAATATCTAATAGTTAAATTCCTGTAACTAATGTGAATGGTGATAGTTAATTTTATGTGTCAACTTAACTGGATTAAGGGATCCTCAGAGCTGGTAAAACATTATTTGTGGGTGTGTCTGGGAGGGTATTTCTGGATAGATTAGAATTTTGTAAGTAGATGCGTAAAGATCTGCCCCACTAACATAGAAACATGGATGGACATCATTTAATTCACTGAGAGACTGAATAGAACACAAAGATGGAGGAAGGGAAAATATGTTATCTGCGTGAGGTGGTACAACCATCTTCTCTTGCCTTGACACTGAGCCTCTCAGTTCTTAGGCTTTCAGATTCAAACTGTATTTATACCATTGACTTTCCTAGGCATTCAGTTTACAGACAGTAGATTGTGGGACTTCTTAGCCTCCATAATCACATAAGCCTATCGTAATAAATCTCTTCCTGCATATCTACATGCATACTATTGGTTCTGTTGCTCTGAAGAATCCTGACTAATGGCACATTTTTTTAAATTGTATTTTTATTGAAAACAAATTTTACAAGACTAGCCAAGGCTATAAAAAACATCATGAACAATGATCTAATTGGAAGTTCTTTGCCAGACATTTCATGATGTTGTATAGAAGTTTTCAATAGAGATAACTGATTACAATTTTTAAAAGATAAGATCCAGCCGGGCTCGGTGGCTCAGCCTGTAATCCCGTGCTTTGGGAGGCTGAGGTGAGTGGATTGCTTGAGCCTGTAGGTTTGAGATCCACCTGGCCAACTTGGCGAGACCTCATCTCTACAATAACTCAAAAACCAGTTGGGCGTGGTAGCGCATGCCCGTAGTTCCAGCTACTTGGAAGGCTGAGGCGGAAGGATCGCCGGAGCCCAGCAGGTCGAGGCTGCGGTGGCCGGGAGCGTGCCACTGCACTCCTGTCTGGGCGACAGAGTGAGACTCCAACTCAAAAAAAAAAAAAAAAAGATAAGATCCAAGAAAAATGTAAAAATTTTAAATTTTCCATATTGAGATAAAATTAGTTTTATGTTAAAGGTGTTGTAAATAATTAAGTTGAAATTGATTTCAATTCAAATCAACTGCATCTATTAGAACGACCATATTAAATAAAACAGAATACAAGCATTGGCAGGGATGTGTAGAAATTGGAATACTCACATATTGATAAAATGGTTCAACTGCTTTGAAAGACAGCATACAATTATTCAGAAAGTTAACATGGAATTACCATTTAATCAAGCAATTATACCTGTAGGTATATACTCAAAGAAATTAAAAACAGAGATTCAAACTAGTACCTGTATGCATATATTTATAGCATAATTATTCATAATAGTCAAAAGATGGAATCAATCCAATGTCCATCAACAGATGAGTAGTTAAACAAAATGAAGCATATTCATAAACTAGAATAACATTCGGCCATAAAAACTAATGAAATATTGGTACATGCAGTATGGATGAACCTCAAAAACACTTTGCCAAGTGGAAGAAACCAGGCACAAAAGACCACATAATGTTCTATTCCATGTGTAGAAAATATTCCTAATAGGTAAATCCATAGACACAGAAAGTAGATTAGTGCTTGCCAGGAGCTGGGAGGAGGAAGTAGGAATAGGAAGTGAATGTTAATGGCATGAAGTTTCTTTTGGGGTGACAAAGATGTTTTGGAACTAGATAGAGGTGATGGTTTCACAACACTGCAAATGTGCTAAAAGATATGTCTAAAACATGGCATCCAATACTTCTTTCATTGTTTTACTACTCTCTCTCCTTCTTCCGAGTGGAGCAATATAAGTAAAGAACAAATAAGGCAGAGAAGTCCATACAGATAATACTTAACCATCCACAAGTAGCAGAAAAATAAGAAGAAAAACAAAAGCAAGAGACTCTTGGTGAACAATAAAGTTGTTATTTTTAAGGTAACAGATCTCCCTGATAGAGGTCAGTAAGATATTGAGATAAAAGCACATGAAGCTCAGAGGGAAGAGTTCTCTCAAGGTGTTGGCTTTGCTGTCAGCCACAATGAAAGAGAATCTCAGGTTTCACTTTCAAAGCTGAAACATAGATGAATAGCCAGTGTTGGCCAGTTAAAGGAGAAGCTAATACCGCCAGACAAACACATATCTAGAGAGAACCCACACCACCATTAGAATTCATGCCATGATTCTCATTTTCCTGCTTGAAGAGGGAGGATCTACATGGAGGACTTGTGCAAAGAGCTATTGATGTGGCCACCATGGCAGGACAGCCCACCAGCCCATCCTGCATTAGCAAGTACCATGGTGAGAGCTCTGATGTGAATTCCAAGAAAATTCATGACAGAAAATAACTCAGTGCTTCGGATTTGTCTGCTCTTAATATTAACCCAATAACACCATAGCCCAGCCTGTCACTGCGTTGACAGATTACACTGGCATTTGCTGTTGCTTTCTCCCAAACTTCGTTTATAAATAGCAGATGGAAATGCTTAGCAAGTTCACACTGGATATGTCAACTATGTCTGAAGTGTTTACACAGAGGGATGTGCTCCAGCAAATTGGTGGCCCAAGCTGATCCTAGAGAGGTAAATTAAGGCACAACCCTAAAGTTACAAGTAGAGTTCAAAGAAAGAGATTTATTTTCTTTTTAGAAAACTGTTGATTTCGGAGCCTGAATACATTTCCAATCCAACCAAATTCAGAAAAATAGTTTGCTGGATATATCTTCTGATGATTTCAATGTTCATTACTTCTATTGCTTATGAAACTTAATAGTAGGTGTGTTTAGTATATGTATATCAAAGTGGCCACTAAAGAAAAAAAGTGTATGTTGAAATATATAATAAACTATTTGTTTTGTTCTTCCAAAAATGTTTTACTAATTTTTTACCTAGGAATCCCCCAAAAATTGCTCTTTTATAAAATTCATTGTATTTTCTATTCTCAGGAGTGAGGCCTATATAAAAAGTTGTGGTAGTGGTTATGTGGTTATAATCTCTAAGGAGAGATTTCACGATGTCCCATTAACCTCCCAGAGGCTAAGGCTATCAGGTTAAGACTGAAAATGGAAGCAGAAAATAAAATTGCCCTGTGATCCAGTTGTCTAAACAATTTAAAAGAGGAAACCAAGAAGACACATGAAGTTTGTGTTTCTAGTTTGAATTTTCATGAACCTGAAGGTTCAGTGCTAAATATCGTTGACATAATGCACTGAGCAAAGTTTGAAAAAATCTACACATACCATGACATCAGTGGACACTTTCATGAACCTCTAACTTGATTCAGATATCAGAGCAACTTAAAAAGCCTGTTTTCCTCATAATAACGGAATCTTTCATATATGCTGGAAAAGTGAAATGCGTGAATTATGTGTATAAATATAAGCAGCTTAGAAATTTACAAAACAAAATTCTGAGCTGTTACAGTACCTTCCTGCAGCAATGGTTTCTCTCCATAAGATTAATTCCCGTTTGTGCTCTGTTCTCCAAACTCCTTTCTTAGTGACACATCTTCCATGGAGGTGCCAAAAAATTTTTTTACAATTAAAAAAACTGACCCAGTTACACCTTTGGGAATCTGTTGCACCTTAAACTACTCAGTTCAGCTCTCATGCCTTATAAAACCTTCAAAGTCACTAATAGCTAGAAATCAGAAGAGGGGCTCTTGTATTCTTCCCTTTTGGAATGAGGAATGGAAAAGGAAGTTTCCAAGTGTCATAGGGCACTGCATCTCAGAGTTAGTCACACATTCATTGCCCAAATGTTTTACAGAGAACGTTGAAATTGAATAAATGCTATTGGTCTATAGCATGTAAAAAGGCAAAACTCCAGAGTCAGATCCTTATAAATTATTTTTTCTGTTATGGATTTACCCTCTCAGACATGATTCTCTATAAAAAAAAATACCCTATAAAATCTATTTTAAATATACAAAATTCAAATTCTAGAAATTCACAATGATTTTTTACCTTGTGTATATGTTGTATACATTGTGTCATTGTCTGTGAAAATTTGTCTTCTTTTATTATTATATGATTCTCAGTTCAAATGAGCAGATTTTAGATATTAATTGTAAAATTTCTAAGATGAAACAAATACCTATCTATCTCCACATACATAAAGTCATTGTAATGTTTAACTTTTTTGTGTCAACTTGACTGGACCGTGGAATGCCCAGATATTTGGTTATATATTATTTGTGCTTGTGTCTGTGAGGGTGTTTCCAAATGAGATAAGTGTAGGGCCTAAATAGAACACAAGGTGGGATAAGGGAGGACTTGCTCACTCTGCCTCTTTTCTAGATGAGATGTTGGTCTATGAGATGCACTCATATTGGAACCTACTCCATAGGATCTCTTGGGTCTTCACTTATAGATGACAGATCATGGGACTTTTTAGTCCCCTTAATCATGTAAGTCAATTTTTAATAATAATTTATCTTGTACAAGCAAGCAATAACCATATTTATCTAGCAATGTATCAATCGATCTATCTCAACTGTCTATCTAGGCACATACACACACACAACATTGTCCCTTGTTGTCTGTGGGGAATTGGTTCCAGGATCCCCCTCAAATACCAAAATCCATAGGTGCTCAAATCCCTGATACAAAATGGTGTAGTTTTTTTCATATAACTTGAACACACAGCCACTCATGTACTTTAAATCATTTCTAGATTATTATAAGTCCTAATACAATGTAAATGCTATGGAAATAATTGTCATATTTTATTGTCTAGAAAAGAATGACAAGAAAAACTCTGTGCATGTTCATTTTTACGTGTAAGTTTTTAAAAAATGTTTTTGATCCATAGTTGGTTAAATCCATAAATGTGGAACCCACAAATATGGAAAACTTACAATATATAATATATATGTATATATACATATATATATTACATAGAGAGAAATGATAGGTTATAAAAATATTTATTGTATGTACTTAGCATAAAGAATATACATATATATTTGGCTCTGCTTCTTTGAATTCCCTTGGCTAATACAGCCATCTTTCAAGAGCTTTATGGAACAAAGAAATTTTGGATTATTCAGCAAGTCCTTGACAATTAATGACTACTAATTGAATCTGGTTATTGTTCTGCCTGGCAATGTTTTGGTATGCATTTTCTTAATGAAGTAATTATATAGGCAATTTCTTTTGGAAGTAAGAACAGCGACAAAATAAACCAATCAATATTTTATTGATTAAAATATATTACATGGAGAAAATACAAAATTATGATAGGTTTTAAAATATATTACATTAAGTATTGAATGAGATAAAGGAACATGCTGCGAATTAAAAGTATGGTTAACTTTCTATTGCTTGCAAATGAATTCAATGTAACTTTTTTTATTTTTTAAATTGGCAATTTCAGACTGCAACTGCTGGTTTATGCTATAGATCTCTGTGTTTGCCAAAGATCGAACTCCTGCATAATCTTTTGTTGTTGTTGTTGTTTTTTCTTGGGATCTGGGGATTCCATGGATAACATTTTCTTTCATGCTGGTCTTCACATTTTGACAGACTAGACTGACTCACCGTTTATTCCCATAAGAAGATATTGGAATTGACGGGGTTCAGTGGCTCAGCCTGTAATCCCAGCGCTTTGGGAGGTCGAGGTGAGTGGATTGCCTGAGCCCATGGGTTCGAGACCCACCTGGGTAACTTGGCGAGCCCTCGTCTCTACAATAAATAAAAAATTAGCCTGGCATGGTAGCGCGCACCTGTAATTCCGGCTACTAGGAAGGCTGAGGCAGAAGGATCGCTGGAGCCCAGCAGGTCAAGGCTGCGGTGGCCGGAAGCACGCCACTGCACTCCAGTCTGGGCGATGGAGTGAG
>CAUYQG010243730.1:0-10307 GCA_963574415.1 Tarsius wallacei
ATGCTGAGGTAGCTGTGAGCATGTCACCGCACTCCAGCCTGGGCGACAGAGTGAGACTCTGACTCAAAAATAAAAAATTTATCAAAACACCCCATTGGCTATCCATTTTGTAAGCAAAAAGAGGATTTCAAAGGGGAATAAGCTTGCAAAAGAGCCTAAGGTGGATCAGTATTTTTTTTTTTTTTTTGAGTTGGAGTCCCACTCGATCGCCCAGACTGGAGTGCCCACTCGATCGCCCAGACTGGAGTGCAATGGCCGCTCCCGGCCACCGCAGCCTCAACCTGCTGGGCTCCGGCGATCCTTACGCCTCAGCCTTCCGAGTAGCCGGAATTACGGCACACGCTACCACGCCCGGCTGATTTTTTGTTTTATTGTAGAGATGAGGTCTCACCAAGTTGCCCAGGCGGGTCTCGAACCCACAGGCTCAGGCAATCCACTCACCTCAGCCTCCCCAGGCGAGGGATTACAGGCTGAGCCACCGAGCCCGGCAATTCTATTTCTATGCACTTGTTATGAACAATCTAAAAATAAAACTAAGGAAACAATTCTGTTGACAATGACATTAAAAGAATAAAGTACTTCTGATTATGGCTGGGCGTGATGGCTTACACCTATAATCCCAGCACTTTGGGAAGCCAAGGCAAGGGGGTTGTCTGATCCCAGAAGTTTGAGGCCTGGACAATATAGCAAGACCTCATCTCTACAAAAAATAAAACAAATTAATTGGGTGTTTTGTGCACATGCCTGTAGTCCCAGCTCCTCAGAAAGCTGAGGTGGAAGGATCGTCAGAGCCCAGGAGGCCAAGGCTGTGGTGAGCCAGGATCATGCCACTACCCTCCAGTCTGGGCGACAGAGTGAGACCCACAACTCAAAAAAAAAAAAACACGAATGTTTATAGCAGCATTATTCATAACATCCAGAAAGGAGAACCAGCCCAGATGTCCCTCAACAGATGAATGGATAAACAAAATGTGGTATGTTCATGCAATGGGATATTATTTGGCAATAAAGAGGAACAAAGTAATGATACATGCTACAGCATTAATGAGCCTTGAAAATACCATGTTGGCAAGGCGTGGTGGCTCCGCCTGTAATCCCAGCACTTTGGGAGGCTGAGGCGAAAGGATTGTCTGAGCCCGGGGATTCGAGACCAGCCTGGGCAACTTGCTGAGACCTCATCTCTACAATAAATCACAAAAACCAGCCATGGTGGCATGCATCTGTAGTTCCAGCTACTTGCAAGGCTGAGGCAGAAGGATCACCTAAGCCCAGCAGGTCGAGGCTGCGGTGGCCGTGAGCATGCCACTGCACTCCAGCCTGGGCGACAGAGTGAGACTCCAACTCAAAAAAAAAAAAAAGAAAAGGAAACACTATGTTAAGTGAAAGAAGCCAGTCACAAAATGACCATACATTTTATGATTCCACTTATATAAAATGTCCAGAATAGGCAAAGCCATAGAGATGGAAAGCAGATTTGTGGTTGCTTACTGCTGGGATGGGGGCAGGGTGGAAAGAAGAGTACCTACGTCTTATGGGCTGAATTTGTACCCCCCCAAATTCATACGCTGACGCTCTAACTCATAGTACCTCAAAATGTATTTCTAGGCCATTTCAGAAGGGGGGAAAAAGAGGTAATTAAGTTAAAGTGAAGCCATTAGGGTGTGCTCGAACCCAAATCTGACTGTTGTCCTTATGAGAGAACATTAAAACAAAGAGGTCAGAGACTGAGGAAGTGACCACGTGAAGACGCTGCCAGAAGATAGCCACGTGCAAGGCAGGGAGAGAGACCTCAGAAGAAACAAAACCTGCTGGTGCCTTGATCTTAGACTCCAGCCTCCAGAACTGTGAGAAAATACACCTCTGATGTGTAACCACCCAGTCTGCGGCATTTTGTAATGGCAGCCCAAGCAAGTGAATACACAGCCCGTGGGCGTGGGTGATGAACATGTTCTAAAATTAGATAGGGGTGACGGTTGCACCACTCTGGGAATACGCTGAGCTGGTGAATGGCATACCTTAAATGGGGGAACTTTATGGAATGTGAATTCGATCTCAAAGAGCTGTTTTTTAAAAAGAGCTTGGAGGAAGGGGTAGAGGGATGGGAAATCACCTGTTGGGTACAGCGTGCACAGATGGGTGGTGGGTACACTTAAGCCCAGACCAAAAACCATCTGTTGTACCCCCTAAAGCTACTAAAATAAAGAAAAGAAATCATAAAAAAGAAAAACTAAAGACAAGCTCAGCAGGTATCAGAGAGGACTCGAGCAAGACAAACGCCTACACAGTTTCTGGTAGAAATGCCCTTGTGTTGTATAAATGATATCTTAGCCAGGAAGAGATTTTAGGCCCACAGTCCTCTTTTCTCAGAGATCTAGAAACATCTCGTTTCCAATTGCAGATAAACCTGATGACCAGTCTGAGTCTCGTTTTCACATAGCGTGTTGGTTCCCCATTGCTGACATAATAAATTACCCAAAGCTAGCTGGCTTTAAGCAACACACAGTTATCATCTTACAGTGCTGTAGCCCAGAAGTATGACATGAGTCTCACCGGGCTACCGTCAAGGTGTCAGTAGGACTACGTTCTTTCTGGGGGCTGTGGGGGGAATCTCCTGCCCTTCCACCTTCTCTGAGAGGTCGCCCACATTCCTGGACTCCCGGCTCCTTCGGCTGGGACCATCTTCGAGGCTAGCCATGCCAGGGTAAGTCTTTCTCACGTGGCATCACTGTCTTTCCTTCTGTATTCCTGTCCCTCTGGCTTCCTCTTGTACCTCTGTCTTTCACTGTTAGGGACCCTTGTGATGACATTGGGCCCAGTGGTTCCAGGTGTGTAATCCGTGATAATCTCCCTATTTTAAGGTCACCTGATTAGCAACCTTAATTCTACCTGCAGCCTTAATCTCTCTTTGCCGTGTAACCTACATAGTCATAGGCATTAGGGTTGGGCAAGTCAGGGTGGGTGTGAGGGACACATTCTGCACAGAATTAATCGGGGTTTTTTCCTACCCAGAAGCTGAAAAGAGTTTCTTGTTATCCTTGGAGCTCAGAAATTTCACCAGAATGTGAAGAAAGCCTAAATAACTGTTAAAAAAAATGCAATAAGAACTTATTTTAGGAGTGCAAAAATATTCTTCTAGATCGCTTTTAGCTTAAATAAGAAATCAATATTAAAACTACAATTTAATAAAATTAATGGAAATGAGGAAACTTCTTAGCAACACCCATGAGATACAATGCCCTACACACTATATATATAATACACACACACACACACACACACACACACACACACACACGCATATTTTGTAGAGTCGAGGTCTCGCTATGTTGCCCAGGCTGGTCTTGAATTGCTAGGCTCAAGCAATCCTCTCACCTCAGCCTTCCAAAGTGTTGGAATTATAGGCATGAGCCACCGTACTGGGCCATAATATTTTTTATTATTACACTACAAGGAATATTATATAAATGAATGGAGCATTCAACTTAAAACACAGCAAAATAAAGAAAAATAAATACTGAGGAGAGGATAAATAAAGATAACTGAAATTTGTGGGTTAGATAACAAAAAATACTGAAAAACAAAATTAAAATCTGCTTCTTCAAAAAGAAATGAAATTGAAAACTCACAAAGTTCAAAAAAGGAAAGAAAAGCACAGAACACCAGGAATGAGAAAGGAGCCATAATCTCAGATGGATTCCAAAGGCTGAAGAACCAAGATCTTTTTTTTCTTTTTAGACTTTAAGAATTCTTTTGTTTCTGAAACCATATTTTTTGCTCCATCAGATACATTATAAACTTTATTTTTTACACATAGTTGGTATTGTAGCCTATACAAATGTTTTGAGATTGGGACGTTATCTTTGCATATTTTATGTTGCAAAGTAGGCAATCTGTTGCTCAGTAAACCTTTATTGAATACTGGTTAACTGGAGGAAAACTCTATTTATGGTAGAATTGGGCAAAGTTGAGGCAGGGTACAAAACCTAGACCAGGCTCACTAGTGTGAGGACACATGGCTTTTGATGTTGAAGGGGACAAATCGTTAGCAATTTCTCCTGTGAATGGAGTCATACATAATGAATGTTCTCTGATAGCTGCAAGAGTTGTGTGGCTATAATTAATGTTCGTAGAACCCAATGGAAGAACCAAGATCTTTGATGATCAAGGGCAGGAGAAGCTGGATGTCCCGGTTCAAGGAGAGAGAGAAAATTTACCCTTCTTCTTCCTTTTTGTCCTGCTCTGGCCCTCAGTGAATCGGATGACGCCCGCCTGCACTGGTGAGATGGACCTTTACTCAGTCTACTGGTTCAGATGCTAATCTCTTCTGGAAACGTCTGCACGGACACAGCCAGAAATAATGCTTTACCAGTTATCTGGGTATCCCTTAACCCAGGCAAGTTGACATATCAAATGAACCACCACAATGTTGAAACAAAGTTTAAAGCCAGATGATCCTCCAACCCCCCCCCCCCCAGAGCTGCTTCCTGCTCTGAACTTTTCATAACATTCACCTGCCAAAGTCTACTACTTTCTGGTTTCTTAGAATTTTAAAGACACTCATAATTTAGCCCCCGATGGAGAAAGGTGTGTGTGTGTGTTCCTTCTTTTATAAAACTACTGGTTAATTTGGAACATAGCTTAAACTTGCTTTTCGCGAATCACCTAGGGCTTGGCAAGAGCACAGAGACCGATGGGCTTGTGAGGTGGGTCGACAACTTCCTCAGGCATGCCTGGCTCTCTCCTTGGAGAATGATGAGGTTTACAGCCTTTGGGTAAAAATAGTTTTGTGTGGCTTCCGCCAGGGAGATACTTAAAAAGGGATAGAGGATTAGTTTGCTAAAAAAAAAAAAAAACAAAAAAACCTACCAAATTGCTACCATAATTTTGGAATTTTTTGTAAGACATATCAGGAGACTTAAAGAAATTCTTGCCTGCTAACTCAGTAATTCCACTTTGAACATTTTCCCAAAGAAATACACTTAAAGAAAAGCTTGGGGGACGCTGTTGATGGCTGTCTCCTCTGACATGGTGAAATACTGGACGCAGGAAGACATACTCAGGGTGAAAGGCACAGGGTAATGGAGGGTCAAAATCTCCCAGGCCCATTCATTCCTGTCTTCACCGAACAATTGCTGGTTAACGGGCGGGGGGGCACCAGCGCTGTGCCAGGTGATGGGGGGAAGACAAGTGAACGAGATGAAGAACATTTCCACCGCGGGAAATGGATGGGCAGAAGAACTGGAGGCCAGGACACCGACATCTACATTCAGTATGATAAGGGACACAGAGGTAGTCGGGACACATAGGAGGGAAGACTTCTCGGAGGAAGTGACTTTTAAGCTGAGTTATGAAAGTGATGGGGGCTGGCCGGGAGTGATAGGAGGAGAGAATGTGAGGAAAGACTGGGTGGCGACAGAGAGAAGCTGGGTGACAGAGGCCCAGAGAGACAGTGTGGAGAGCAGCCCAGAACCGACCGGACAGGCCCTGTGTGCAACGTGCAGGAGCTTTTTCCTAAGAGCCGCCAAGGGCTTGTGAGCAGGAGAGTGACACGGTCAGGCTTACAGTTGGGAAGGCTCACTCGACTGCCCAGAGAAAGGCCAGCATGGCGCGGCCAGGCCAGCAGTGATGGCAGCTTGCCAAGGCAGAGGCAGCCGCCATGGAGACAACCTGGACACATGCTCCTCGTCGGCAGCCCTCGCGTCTTAGGGAGTCAGAACCGTGCAGTGGTGATCTCTGAAACCTGATTAAGTTGGCTCAAATCCCAACTTGTTCATTGTGTGACTCTTAGTCAGCTAACTGAGCTCTCTGTGTAAAAGGCAGAGAATAAAGATAAACCACACCGTAGGGGTCCTGAGAATGTTGGAGCGACTCTGTGCGGGGCACCTCCAGCAGTGCCCGGCACGGGGTAAGTGCTCTCTAAGTGATGCCACTGGAGTGTTCCTGTTTGTGGCAGCTTGCCTTTGTGGGCAGTGAGTCAGAGAGGGCCAAGAGGAAAGCCCACTTTCCAGGCTTGAGCAGTTGGGAAGATGGTGGACAGGGCTTCTGGGGAGAAATGAATGGAGTGGGTGGGGGGCACATGGAGATGGAGCAGAGGGAGACATCCTTTGGGTGTTGGACACACAGGTTTGACACTAAGGAGACAGGCTGCGTCAAAGATGTTCACGGAGGCCTTGTCAGAGTTGAGGAGGCAACTGGGACCCCTGGGAGCTGATGAGACAGCCCGGGGAAGGTGGAGAGAGAAAAGGGCCCAGTGGCAAAGGGATGGACCAGGAGGGGTTTCTTTTGAATGGTAAAGATTTGAGCCTGTCTAAATGTTGATAGAAGAGTCTAGAGAGGGCAAGAGCACTGCAGAGAAATGGCACTCAAGAAGGGTGGTCTTTATTATTTTTTCCTGTCATCACCACCGTCATCACTACCATCATCACCATCACCGTGTCACTGGCATCACCACCATCATCACCATCGTCACCATCACCGTTATCATCACCACTATTGCCATCCGTATCATCGTCATCACCGTCACTGCCATCACCGTCATCCTCAATGTAGGGCCGGTCAAGGGCAACGCTACAGATGGTGAATCATGTTATGCAGCTGAAAGGAGTTATTTGTAGCAATGTTACAAACATTTACATGAAGAAGCAACATAAAGTATTGTATATACAAGATGCTCACCACAGAAACACATCCAGAAATCTACACAGAGAAAAAAAGTACACGAAGGAAATGCACTAAGAAGCCACAGTGCCGTTTCAGGCTGGTAGAGCCTCTTTCTGAATTGGCTATAATGAGTCTGTGTTAGTTTTATCATTTAAAAGTACAGTAACCATCAGTTTATAAGCAGAAACAAACGAGGGCAGCTGGGGTCTGCCCCTGCCAAGGCCTCAGTGACCTTGGACACATTCTTATTCCCCAAGACTTTGTTTCTATGTCTATAAAAAGAGGCAGCTGAACAAAAGAGGACTCCCCAAGGTGTGCTCCCAGAGACTCTGGCCTGGCAGTGATGTTCCAGGAAGGAAAGGCTACGGGGCCAGACAGCCTCGGGGACGCGACACACTCACACCTGCCCTGGTATCGGCAACCAGGGTGTCCTCAGCTGGCTGCAAGGCTCAGGCCCTCACTCTGCCAGGGCCCTCTGTGCTCAAGGCCACCTCCCCTGAGCACCCACGTCAAGTAGCCCCCGTCACGCTGACACCCCCCTCCCATCTCCAGTGGGCACTCTCTCCTCAGTCTCTTTTTGTTACTTTCTCCACTTGCGGTTTCATGAAAGCAAGAACTTTGGTATCCCTGGCCCCTCTGATGTGCCTGGCTTAGAGTAGAGATAGTGTTTATTGGATGGATGGATGGATGGATGGATGGATGGATGGACGGATGGACAGCTGGCTGATTGAACGGATGGCTGGCTGGATGCTGGATGGATGGATGGACAGATGGTTGGTTGGCTGGCTGGCTGGCTGGTTGGGTGGATGGCTGGATGGCTGGATGGATGGATGGATGGACGGATGGACTGATGGATGGACAGATGGACAGACGGATGGACAGGTGGATGGTTGGTTGGCTGGTTGGACAGATGGCTGGCAGACTGGATGGATGGACGGATGGTTGGCTGGTTGGCTGGCTGGTTGGACAGATGGATGGATGAAGGGATGGTCAGACAGACGGATGGATGGATAGTTGGCTGGCTGACTGGCTGGTTGAACAGATGGCTGGCTGGCTGGTTGGCTGGCTGGCTAGATGAATGGATGGACGGACCGACGGACGGACGGATGGATGGTTGGTTGGCTGATTGGCTGGTTGGACGGATGGCTGGCTGACTGGATGGATGGACAGCTGAATAGACACAATGGCCCCTCTGAACTCACAACGCACATTAATGTATATAACTCAGCGCCTCTCAAAGCCAGGGTCTATTAACATGCTGTGGAAATGAGGACATACTTTGAGAAATACTCCCCCAAGACAACTCCTAGGCTTCACGCAGCTCTGCCGCTCTACAAGTCATTCAAGCAAACATCCCCGTGGTGGGCGTGCCAGACTACATGGAGGGCGGTAAGCACACGTAGTGGCTGCTTGGCTGCCCCTCTGTACTCCAGATCTCCCCGTCTGCCTGGGTCCTCTTCCCTGCCCCATTCCCTGCTTCAGCTGATGTCTGAGCTCTGGGGTGGCCTCAGCCTGGAGAGGAAGATGGACAGGCGTGAACCTGCTAGAACAAGGGAGAAGCCTTTCCTGTGTTGCCAGTTTCTAAAAATGCCTTCACATTGGCCAGTGCCAGGGACAAGCAATAACTGGAGGGGGTGACCCATGGCTCATTTCAAACGCAGACAAATGGCCTCCGAGTTTCTTTTTTTTGAGTCGGAGTCTCACTCTGTTGCCCAGACTGGAGTGCAGTGGCCGCTCCCGGCCACCGCAGCCTCGACTTGCTAGGCTCCAGTGATCCTTCCGCCTCAGCCTTCCAAGTAGCTGGAACTACAGGCGCGCACTACCACGCCCGGCTAATTTTTTTATTTATCGTAGAGATGAGGTCTCGCCAAGTTGCCCAGGCGGGTCTCTAACCCGCGGGCTCAGGCAATCCACTCACCTCAGCCTCCCAAGGCGTGGGATTACAGGCTGAGCCACCGAGCCCGACTGGCCTCCGAGTTTCTAAACCTGCCTCTTCTGTGTAAGTCAGAGTCAAATACACCGCATGAAAACGAACACTGTACAGGCCCACGGGTGTGCACGTATGGCCGGGGGCCGTGCTGGGCCTTGGCAACCACAGCCCGTTCTCTTTCCGGGAGCCACACTCGGAGGGCCCTAGAAGTGACCCAAAGGCATGTGGACAAAAGAACCTCCGAAATGTCACAGAGCACTTGTGTCGCCATGACACGGGATCTTGGCAATTCCCTAGTTCAGGCCCGGTAAGGGGGGAGGACGTGCCCCCAGATGTTACAAGCTGAAATGTTGTAACCCAATTCTTTTCCTGGGTCCCCCCATTCTGCCCCTCCTGTTGCCATGGCAACTCATCTACTAAAAGACCCAAGAGGAGAGAGGCTTCGGGTCCTCCTTGCCCCGAGCTGTGTTTCACTGTCACGGGACGTTCATGGCTGGGCCTCCAGGGGCTCAGGGTGCCTGATCTTTTCATCTGCAAGGTTGATTGCTTTAGGAAAACGTGGGACGCGGTCTGAAGGTGTCAGCCAGGCGCACCGGGATGGCGAGAAAGCCCTCGCGCACTCGGCCCCCCCATTCAGAATCTGGCCTGGAAGCCAATCCTAGCCGACTCGGGGAGGGCGGAGGGTGGGGAACCATGTGGCCCCCTGAGGTCTCTTTCACATCTCTGCGGCAAGCCAGTGTAGGTAGTCTCATTCCCCAGATGAGTGTGTGGAGGTACAGGGTCCAGTGCTCAAGGCGGGAGATGCCCTGCATTCTCATTCCAGAACCTTCCCGTGCCTTTCGTAGGCAAGCTGCACTCACATCTCGAAGTGCTTTTTGCAGAATGTGGCAATTCGAACATTACCTGGAAACCCCCATGAGCACCTCCTCACACAGTGCTCCGCAGGCCCCCACCTGAGCTCTGGGGTGGAACGTGGCTGGGAGGACTGCTCTGCCCTTGGCCTTGCTACCTCTTAGGGTGTTGTGCTCCAAAGTCCTGAATCCGAGAGACCACCAGAGAGCCAGGTCCACTGCAATCACACGAGGGTCTTTATTCAGGCTCGAGTCTGGGCTCACCCTTGAAACCGACGCAGCGGGTTCAGGAACGAGAGCCCCGCCCTAGTACAGCAAGCAGTTTATATACACAGTTACAAGGGAGGGGCTGGGCGTGACCGGTTTTTCCTAGGCTTGAAACATTAGCCAATCAGAGGAGGGCGTGACGGGCGCGGGCTTTGACTTAAAACATTAGCCAATCAGAGAAGGGTGTGACGGCGCAGGCTTTGGCTTAACGGGCAGGGCACATTAGGTTAAGCCATCTGGAATGTTAGATACCGGTGGTGCTGATAAAACCTGTTTACTTGAGGGGGTCCGAGCCCACGAAAACATGTTTACCAGAAGCAAAATTAATACAAATTTCCCCACTGGAGGGGCTTTTACCCTCACTCTGTGCCAGCAGGGGTTACTGAAGCAGAAGAAGCAGGTTAATCCTATGTGGGTCAAACAAAAACTTAGCGGAGTTCTAAGTATAAACACCGCAAACAATTTTTCTCAGAGTTTCCATAACTTCTGAACCTCTCAACTCTATCTCAAAAAAAAAAAGCATCTGGGCGTGGTGGCTCACGCTTGTTATCCCAGCACTTTGGGAGACTGAGGTGAGAGGATTGCCTGAGTCCAGGAGT
>CAUYQG010243731.1:0-19820 GCA_963574415.1 Tarsius wallacei
CTAGAAAAACAACAATTGACTAGTAAAAATAGCCCCTTACATTGACCAGAGGGGAAAAGACACAATACTTACTTGTGGTTGGGTGACTTGACCAGTGAGATTTTTCTTTATGTAGCCTGGTTTCTCCTAATGGTTACTTTGGAAATTAATTGGCATCTGATGATATGTTTGAGATAACAGAAGCAGCCAAGGATAGGGGATGTGTTCCCCACTACTGGCAATGTTTGAATTATCTGGGAACTTAAAAAAAGACAGATGCCTGGCCCAAACCCAGTACAGTAAGTCCCCTACGTATGAACAGTCTCTGTTCTGAGAGTGCGTTCATGAGTCCAATTTGTTCTTAAGTCCAACAAACTTAGCTTAGGTACCCAACTAACACAGTCGGCTATATAGTACTATATTAGATTAGGTTTATAATACTTTTCACACAAATATTACATAAAAACCAAACAAAAAATAAAACATTTTAAATCTTACAGTACCTTGGAAAGCATGCCAGACATACAAACTAACTTATGTGGTCAGACATGTGAATGCACGTTTGCATCTTTGAAAGTTCTCAACTTGAATGTAGAGGACTTAATATAATTCAGAAAATCTCGAGGTGGAGCCAAGACAAGGATGATTCTCTACTCTATAACAAGGCTTTCAAACATCCATGTGTATGTGGGTCACTGGGGGACTTGGTGGAACACGGACTCTGCTTCCACGGGTTTGAGAATCTGTGTTTAGAGACAGGGTCTCACTTTGTCACCACAGCTGGAGTACAGTGGTGTGGTCATACCTCATTGCATCCTCAAACTCCTGGGATGAAGTGATTCTCCTGCTTTAGCCTCCCTAGTAGCTGAGATGCCAGGCGTGCGCTATCACGCCTGGCTAATTTTTAAAATTTTTTGTAGGGACAGGATCTTGCTGTGTTGCCCAGGCTGGTCTGTTGCCAAACTCCTGGCCTCAGTCCTCCTGCGTTGGCCTCCAAAGTGTTGGGATTACAGCGTGTGCTTGGCCTCTATAATGTTTGATGAGTTTGTTTTTGAAGCCACTGGTCTCTTTTGAGGAGAGCAGATCTGCAGGCCCACATAAAGGTAGATGGGTTCATGAGAGGAGAGAGGAGTAAAAGACTTGGAGAGGCAGCCAGGGAGACTTTTGCAGTGTGGCCTCACTAGCAAGATCACACTGAACCCACTGGGGGCAGATCTTGACTTCTCGGTTGGTCCCAGTAGTGGGTGGGAGGCTATAAAGTGAGGCTTGGTTTGTAGCACAGACTGCTGGTAGGACAGTACCATAGGGGATGGTCTTTTTTTTTTTTTTTTTTAACACCTTTTGCATGCCTTGCTAGGGGTCTTTCCAACTCACATGAGTGGCAGGCTGTGGGTCTTCCCTACGAATCAGAGAATCCATAGAAATAGTTTTAAATAGGAGATGACATATCTATTGCATGCATTAAAAAAAACAACCCCACACTGGCAACAGAGTGGAAAACAGAATTGGGGAAGGGAGGCCAATTAGAAGAATTAGTAACTCTTAGTGACTGCCCAGATGATTCGGAATAATGGAAAAATCACCTCAGGTTGAAAGTGAAGAGTGAACCAGGTATGGTGGCTCAAGCCTGTAATCCCAGCACTTTGGGAGGTCGAAGTGAGAGGATTGCCTAAGCTCAGGGGTTCGAGACCAGCCTGGGCAACTTGGTGAGACCTCATCTCTACAATAAAAAAATAAAATAAAGCTGGGTGTGGCAGCACACGCCTGTGGTTCCAGCTGCCTGGAAGGCTGAGGCAGAAGGTTCACCTGAGCCCAGCAGGTGAAGGCTGTGGTGGCCGTGAGTGTGCCACTGCATTCCAGCCTGGGCAACAGTGAGACTCCAACTGGAGGGAAAAAAAAAAAAGAGAAAGTGAAGAGTGAAGAGTAGCTTTCTTGCTTGTGTCAGAATGTACCTTTCATCAGCGTATTCGTAAGTGATTTTTGTTACTGGGATGTAGACATCTAATACTAAAGTCTTGAGAGTTGAGTGAGAGCGCGTGAAACCCTGGCAGGTGGGAGCAGTGAGCCAAACCAGTAGCACAGATGTCAGGTCCTGCCTGAGTCTAAAAAGCACAAAACTTGATAACTCCTTGCTTCCCTTCCCATAGTGTGAACTTAAAGGTAGACATGAACATCAGAGATTGAGACTGTGTTTTAAAAGCCAACTCAATGACTGGTAGAATGCATGTGTCTTAGTGGTGTGGCTACAGGGGCTTGCTATCAGTACCCAAGCTGAATTCGCCCTGAAATGCCAGGTTTCCCTTCCCAGGAGAGAGCAGGCCAAGGATTCCTTCTCTAGGCAGGTCCGGAGGGGAGGGGCTGAGCTGAGCATACACAGGATATTCTTCTAAACCTAGTGGTGAGATTAATCTCCCACCTTCAGGAAGGAGTAAAGGTGGGGAGAGGGAATCCGGGGACTGACCTCGAGGAGGCTCCTCCACCTGGAAACCTGAGGTGGGGTGAAAGGTCCAGCCCCTCTCTCCCCTTCAGAAGATGGGGAGGCATATCCCAGCATGGGGCCAGAGGGCTCTAAGTTGACAGCAGCCTGAAGGTGAGTTGATGGCTTTTTGGTTTATTTGCAGCTGTGTAACAATCACCAGCTGCATTTATTTGAAAGTATCATCTAAAATAGGCTTTGACAGCTGGCACAGTGGCTCACGCCTATAACCCCAGCACTTTGGGAGGCCAAGGTGAGAGGATTGCCTGAGCCCACGGGTTTGAGACCAGTCTGGGCAACTTGGCGAGACCTCATCTCTACGATAAATAAAAAAATTAACTGGGCACGGTGACGCATGCCTATAGTGTCAGCTACTTGGAAGGCTGAGGTGGAAGGATTGCCTGAGCCCAGCAGGTGGAGGCTGCGGTGGCTATGAGTGTGCCACTGTACTCCAGCCTGGGCAACAGAGTGAGACTCTGACTCAAAAAAAAAAAAATAAAATAAAATAGGCTTTGGCAAACTACAGCCCATGGTTCAAAACTGGCCCGCTGCTGGCCCAAGAGCAATATTTTACATTTTTAAATGGTTGGGGAAAAAAACAAAGTATACCATTTCCTGACATGTGAAAATTAGATGAAATTCAAATTTTAGTGTCCATAAATACAGTTTTTTTGGAACACAGCCCAGCCTTGTGTATATTGTCTGTGTTTGCTTTCCCTCTATTAGGGCAGAGCTGAGTAGTTGGGACAGAGACCATGGCTGATGAAGCCATATGTACTCTCTGATCCTTTTCAGAAAAGGTGCTGACCCCTGACCTAGAATAAAGAAGGTGGTCACCTTGTAGAATTCTGCCCTGATGGGATCATACCCAGAACATTGTGTTCTGACCTGGGCCTCACTTTAGAATGGAATGAATTCAGAGAAGAGTTACTGGGTTGATGAAAAGACACCCAGACTATATTATGTGTGGACTGGTTGAGAAAACAGATATCTGACCTCGAAGAGAAAAAGGTGCAGAGTAGAAATGATGGAAATAATAGAACTTCAATGTTTGTGTTTTTGATCGTTTTCATTCTTGGAAGAGAATTAGGGCAAGGCAGTAATGTACAGTAGTTCAAAGGGCACTGACCTTAAGTCAGAACATGTGGTTCAAATTCAGACTTCTACTTGTTTTTCTGAGCTTCTGTTTCTTCACCTCAAAGAATGAAGCTTTGTGTGACAGCTCATTGGTCCACCGTGAGTCAAGATTCTGCATTTGCCTTAGAGGTGTTTGCAGGCCAGTAGGGGAAACAGTCATGAATACACTGAACTGGCCTGCAGTGTGGACAAAGTGCTAAGGGAGCATGCTGGTGTAGAAGGCCTTGGGGGTGCAGAAGGTCTTTGAGAACAGGTAGAATTCCCCCCAGCTGTGTAGCCCAAAGCATTCTGTGATACCAGGAAAGATTTACAAGGTTGTCATATGCTAGAGGAGTCAGACTTGTTCTTCATGACCCCAAGCAGAAGATTCAAGTGTGGTTACAGACCTGATCACATCAGTCTCCTGCTGAAAACCCTCAGGGCCTTTCCTTGCCCTAGATAAGCATCAGCCTCTTGAATGGGATCTCCAGGCCTCCCAGCCTTCCCTCACTTGCCTTGCCTTGCAAGTGCCTCTCCATGCTTGGATCTCAGCCAGCCTCACATCCTAGCCTTCCCCAACCTAGACTAGGCATGTTTCCGGGCTTACATCAACTGGGGAGCAACGTTCCTTTCCTCTGGAGCATTGCCTCTGTGGTGCTGCTCCCACTAAAGGGCTCATTTGTGAATTGTGCCAGGAGAGTTAGTCCGTTGCATTCAGAATTGTAGCATCAGCTCTTGGCACAGAACTGGCCTGCAGGAGGAGCTTAATCTATGTTCATATTGATCATAGATTTTGATCAGTAAAAAGAAACATTCCAAAGAAAGGAAATGGACTCCCACAGGAAGGAGTGGGTTCCCGGGCAAGAGGTATGTAATACTGGTTGAATGATAGATGGTGCGAAGTGGTGACAGACGCTCAGCTGCATGGTTTACATTCGGATCGTGCTCTTCTGTTGAATTTTGTTCAGATCCTGTGTTTTTGCCACGTGTGGGTCATTGGGGTGACTTCTTGGGGTCCTTGAGGCTGAGTGATTTATCCGAGGTCCTGCAGCTAGAAAATAGCAGAATGAAGACAAGAGTCCTTGGCTCACTCTGCCAGACCTGTTGTCCCTCCAGGCCAGGGAGGGCTGCGCAGTTGGCTGAAGCAGTCCTGGAGTTGTGTGGTTTCACAGAGAAGGAATTACAACTTGCTCTTCTATAGTAGCCTGTCTCACCTGTAACTTTTGTGTTTTTATCGTTGGGTGAGTTTGTAAAACCCCACATGTGATTAGAAAAACTTACATTTAAAATGATGAGCCGGGCTCGGTGGCTCAGCCTGTAATCCCACGCCTTGGGAGGCTGAGGTGAGTGGATTGCCTGAGCCTGCAGGTTCGAGACCCACCTGGGCAAGCGAGACCTCATCTCTACAATAAATCAAAAAATCAGCCGGGCGTGGTAGCGCGCGCCTGTAGTTCTGGCTACTCGGAAGGCTGAGGCGGAAGAATCGCCGGAGCCCAGCAGGTCGAGGCTGCGGTGGCCGGGAGCAGCCACTGCACTCCAGTCTGGGCGACAGAGTGAGACTCCAACTCAAAAAAAATAAAAAAATAAAATAAATAAATAAATAAATAAAATGATGGGTTGCATCTAACGCTCCTATGAGATGGGCCCAGTCAGATGAAAAGAAAGCACTGAACTATGATATTATAAAGGCACACACAAAACCCTCTCAGAGTTTGGCTAGGAGCAGTTTCCTGTTGTATTTATTGGTACTTTCAGTTTAACAGGAGGCTTGGGTGCAACGTACATGCCCCATCCTGTGGGGATGGTGCTAACAGCATAGTAGGTTGCATGACAGACTACAGTTGAATGTCTTACTGGTCATGACTTTCAAGATAAAATCCTCCCACTTGGTGGTTCTCTTCCTCAGTGATACTGATCTTGTTGTTGTTGGTTATCATACTTTACTAAGTGGAAGCCTGTTGTTTCTTAATTGAACAGAAATAATACCTGAAACAAAAGTTTGTAAAGTCTTTTGACTTTACCCTTTTGAGGATTCATTAAGAGGATGTTTCTTTTTTTCTGAACATTTCTCCCATAATTGGCATAAAAACTACCAGCTAACCTATGATTTTGTAAGAACCAAGACAATTTAAACCTATTCTTACACACTGCTGTGCTAACTTCTAGAAATCTCTTGAATCTCCATGTGCTCAAATTATTTAGAAATCTTGATGGCCTAACAGGATTTGTTCTCTGTGTTTTTTCTTCTGTTTGTATAGTGCTTAAACTTATTTGTTTAGACTAATGTACAATATTTTGCTTTATTCTTGAGCTGAGTTTCTCAGAATTAAGCAATCAGTTCCCCCACTGAAGGCTCACAGCCTTTCCTGGGAGCCACACAGAGGCATAAGGAGAAACTAAAAACCTCTGAGAGAAGTGACCCACTGAGGAACGGAGGCCTGTCTGTCAGTGGGCTACCAGGATGTTCTCACCCTGCGAAGCGCGGGTTTTGGCTCTGTTGACCTGGACCAGCTGACCAGTAAGTAGCCTTTCCTCACAAGAGGGCATCTGCCCCTAGATCAAGGACCCCCTGAGGGCAGGAAGTATTTTTCACTTCACTGACTCTCTGACCAGTCCAGGTGGGAAGAAGTGTGAAAACGAGTGAAGGGCATGGGGAACGGAAAGGGATGACAACCTTCCCTGTCTGTGCCTGTCTGCCGGTTCCATTTGGCTTCAGTTTATTCCTCTGTGTGGCA
This sequence comes from Tarsius wallacei, assembly GCA_963574415.1. Taxonomy (NCBI): domain Eukaryota; kingdom Metazoa; phylum Chordata; class Mammalia; order Primates; family Tarsiidae; genus Tarsius; species Tarsius wallacei. The sequence goes on from CAUYQG010243731.1 coordinate 6,307, forward strand.
CTTCCCTCTCTTGATTAAACTACTCACTACTGAAAGCTACATTCACCTTTTCAAAGGGAACAGGGTCCCAGACACAGCTTAGAAGCGTGTGAAATGTTTCCCCAGCACCTCAGAAGTGTCCATGTTTTCTGCCTGCCCACCTACCCCTCTCTTGAGTTGCTTCCTATTCCACCACTGTCTTCCACCTTCTGCTCACTAACCATAATATGGTGTTGAAGCAGATAGAAATATCTGGTGTGTTTATTAAATGTAGTGCTTTTACCATAATTTTTTTTAGCAAGGTGATTTCACCATATGTTTATTTTTTTACTCCCTTCGCTACCTCAAACATATAAATTAAATTGCCTTTTATCCTCCTAGCTCAGGCATGATGTCCCCCTCCCTAGTCTGCTCAGTCGCTCTTCCTACACTGCCTCTGCTTCAGGAGATAGTTGGCAGGTTAGAAGCAGTTGGCAGCATCTGTGTATAGAGAAAGTGCCTTGGTACTGATGCTATTTCATGAATACCATTGGGAGAGAAAATAGATGAGGTTCAAGACTGTGCAGCTGGCCATGGGGAGGTAGAGATAGTAAATACTTTGGAAGTTTGGGAGGCAAACCAGATGCTGCTGAGTTTCCATGAGAGAGAGAGACTGTGTTGTCCAGGCCACTAGGAGCCCCAGGCTTCTAAGGTGAAACTGCTGTCTGTGCAGTCACTTGGTTTCCGGCCCTTCAATGTCTTGTAGTTTTGTTTTTAGGGTTTTAGTTTTTTTTTTTTGTGTCCTGTTTCAGTGTTTGAATTACTTCAGCTTTGTTAAGTGTGGGGCGGGGGGGAACTAAGTAGAATTTTACTACAAGAAGCAGCACCTTTTCTTTTTTCTTTGTAGTTCTAGCTAGCAATCTCACTTGCCATATATAGTTTGAGTGATCACAGATCAGATTTTAGTTTCAAATATTCACATGGTTGATTTCAGGGTGTCTTAACTACTGAAGCAATACCTTCTGCTTGTGTTTGTCGGGGTCTCAGCATGCTTTAATGCTAATGACTAGGGGGATTCATGAGACTTAGTTAATATACTTTGCAATACTTTAGAAATATGTTATGCTGTGTATATAGCCTCATTTCAGCCACTGCCCAAGTGGTTCAGTCCAAAAGGATGAAAAAGAAATTACTTTTTTGTATGTTACTTCATAGGCATTAAGGAGGATCAAATCTGTAATTTCGGCAACACTTCTCTTTTCTGCCGCTTCTTATAACCTGCACTTCCTGGAGATTCTCCTTTGTCAGAATTTAGTCCCACTCACACTCCTATTTTTTTTTTATTATTATTATTTAGAATGACTGAATTTGTGAAGGTGGAATCTTCCCTCTCTTCTTCTTTTTTTTTTTTTTTTTGAGTTGGAGTTTCACTCTGTCGCCCAGACTGGAGTGCAGTGGCACGCTCCCGGCCACCGCAGCCTTGACCCGCTGGGCTCCAGAGATCCTTCCACCTCAGCCTTCCAAGCAGCCAGAACTACAGACACATGCTACCATGCCCGGCTAATTTTTTGATTTATTGTAGAGATGAGGTCTCACCAAGTTGCCCGGACGGGTCTCAAACCCACGAGCTCAGGCATTTCACTCACTTCGGCCTCCCAAAGCACGGGATTACAGGCTGAGCCACTGAGCTCGGCCTTCTTATTTCTCTGAGTCCCATTCACCAAGAGCAGAACCCCCTTCAGTGTGTGGTGTCCATTTCTCCAAGGGGAGGGGAAGGGAAGTTGGACAGAATTCTCCTTGGCAATTGGCAGGAGGGGGGCCCCTGTGAACCTTCTGATATCCTTCTGATATTTTAAGAAATGAGATTCAACTCAAGTCTTTGTCGGTTTTCTGTTGTTATAACAGAATGTCCCAAATTGGATAATTTATAAAGAAAAAAGCCTGTTTCCTACAGTTCTGGGGAGTTCAAGAACATGGCACCACTGTCTGGTGAGGGCCTTCTTGCTGCATCATAATGTGACAGAGGGCATCACATGGCGAGAGGGCAGTAATATATGGGTCAGCTCAGTTCTCTCTTCCTCTTCTTATAAAACCACTAATCCCATCATCGGGCCCCCTGATGATCTTATCTAATCCTAATTTTCCCCCAGAGGCCCTGCTTATGATCATCATATGAGTTTGGGGATTAAGTTTCCAACACATGAAACTTAGGGGACACATTCAAACCATAGCACATTGCATTGCTCCTGTTTTTGAATTCTAGCTCTACCACTTACTGACTGAGTCCCAGTGGGCAATTATTTAATCCTTTTCCTCCCCTCACAGTTTTCTCTTCTACAAAATAAGGGTGATTAGAGTATTAACAATAAAAATAATTAGTGCTTATTGGGTGCATACAGTGTGCCAGACATTGTGCTAAGTTCTTTCCAACATTCCCTTTCAGCTCTGAGAGGTAGGTCCTGCTGTGCCCCCTGTGTTGTGATGCAGTGATGATATTAAGAGCGAGCACACACTGAGCACTCACTGTGTACCAGGCTGTGTTACGTACTGTCTTCATTCCTAGATTCAGAAACTGAAGCTTAGGGAGGTGAAGTCCCTTGTCCCAAATCACACACTGGGATGCACACGGCCGACTTGGGAACCATGTAGACCCCAGCATGCGCCTACCGCCTGCTCACAGTGTGGATTGCAGGAGTAAATGCAATCGTCCCTATAAAATGCTTAGCACAGGAGCTGGCACATAGCAAAAGCTTAAATTGTAGCTATTTTAGTTGCGGTGAAGTCATACTCTTTCCAACTAAAACATTGTACTTCCTCTGCTTTGATGTGGAAGCCCCACTCCTAATTTTATCAGTGAACATCTTGTATGGATCTTTTTTTTTTTTTTTGAGTTGGAATCTCACTCCGTCGCCCAGACTGGAGTGCAGTGGCCACTCCCGGCCACCGCAGCCTCGACCCGCTGGACTCTGGCGATCCTTCCGCCTCAGCCTTCCAAGTAGCTGGAACTACAGGCGCGCTACAACGCCCAGCTACTTTTTTGATTTATTGTGGAGATGAGGTCTTGCCAAGTTGCCCAGGCAGGTCTTGAACCCGCAGGCTCAGGCAATCCACTCACCTCAGCCTCCCAAGGCGCGGGATTACAGGCTGAGCCATTGTATGGATCTTATCCATGGCTGTGTGGCCATGGCCTGCTTGCTTATGGCTTCACGAGTCTCACAAAGTCCCCTCCCACCCACCTCAAGATGGCTCTTGGTACTAGCCCCCCATAATTATGTTCCCTGGCCCTTCTTGAGTTACTTGATAAAACAGTGTGGGAGCCTGGGTGTGTAGACTTGTGTTCTAGGTATTTTTTCTGATAGGTTGGTCATGTCACTGTGTCTTTTGTGGATTATAAGTGGGGTTAAATTTTGAGAATAAGAGCATATGCTAGGAAGAGTGATTGCCGTGGTCCCCATGGAGGTCTGGGAGCTACTGGAGAGGCCTTGTGCTCAGGAGAGCTGGCCCCACCTCAGGGGACTCAAGTCTAGTTCCCTGGGGGCTGCATGGCAGCTTACACAAAGCAGCAGGTTAGATGGAGTCTGTGACAAATGAGAGCACATGCCTGGGGGGGGGCAACAGCCATCCCCTCTTCAGGGATGGCAAGCCCTCATGACCACACACGGGTGAGCGCCATCCTGTGGGAAATGGGCAGGTGCTCTAAAAGGCCCTTCAGAAAAGAAGAAACATGAATGGCCAGTACATAGAGGAGAATGTCAGTCTCACAGATTGCGACAGAAGTGCAGCCTAGAGTGAGAAGCCATACCCAGGACGGGGGGTTCAGGGAGACAGCTGCTCTCCTCCTTGTAATTGGGAGTGTTAATGGGGCAGAGTTGTTCTGGAAGGCACTGTGGCAGGGTCTGTCAAAGCTAAAACTAAGCGGGTCCTTTGACCTAGAATTTTCTTTTCTTGAAATTAGCCTTCTAAATTTTAAAAAGGACTGTTAGGAAAAAATATTGGCCACAGCATTGGTTATAAAAGTGAGAAATAGGAAACCATCCAAGTGTTTATCAATAAGGCAATGCTGACATCTAGGACAGCCTATACTGGATTTTTTTTTAGATTAGAAAATTTAGTTTATTTAGAAAGTAAATTAGAGAGAGAGAGAGAGAAAGGGGATTCACCTCCCCAAGGTAGGGTAGGGAACCAAAGCCAGGAAACATGGCCCGGCCATAGCTCAAAGAGCACATGGCCACACCATAGCTTAGCAAAGCAATGGCCACAGTCTGTACTGAAATGTTATGCATCTTTAAACAATAATGTAACTTATATGTACTGATATGAAAAGATGTCCAACTTTTATGATGAGAAAAAAACTAAAATTGTGTTACATTCAATCTTTCTAAAAGATGTTTATACCTACAATAAAATAAATTATGTATCACATGGACAAAATTCTAGTTCTTCCTTGAGTTTAATGATTTTACTAAAAATGTTTGCATGGGTTAGAACTTTTTTTTTTTGAGTCTGAATCTCACACTGTCGCCCAGGCTAGAGTGCAGTGGTACACTCACAGCCACCACAGCCTTGACCTGCTGGGCTCAGGCGATCCTTCCACCTTAGCCCTCCAAGTAGCTGGAAACTACAGGTGTGCGCCACCATGCCCAGCTAATTTTTTTTAATTTATTGTGGAGACGAGATCTTGCCAAGTTGCCCAGGCTGGTCTCACACCCGTGGGCTCAGGCAATTCTCTCACCTTGGCCTCCCGAAGTGTTGGGATTATAGGTTTGAGCCACTGCGCCCAGGGGTTGGAATTTTTAAAGTTGGAAAATCAGACTAAATTAATAAAAATCTAAATTATAGATGTAAAGACAGTCTAGCTTTACATATTTTAAAAAAATTTTTTTTGAGTTGGAGTCTCACTCTGTCCCCCAGGCTGGAGTGCAGTGTGGCACGCTCCTGGTCACTGCAGCTTCAACCTGCTGGGTTCAGGCAATCCTTCTACCTCAACCTTCCAAGTAGCCGTAATTACAGGTGTGTGCTACCATGCCCAGCTAACTTTTTGATTTACTGTAAAGACGAATTCTCACCATGTTGTCCAGGCTGGTCTCAAACCTGTGGGCTCAGGCAGTCCTCTTACCTCACCCTCCCAAAGTGTTGGGATTATAGGCTTGAACCACCATGCCCAGCCGTACATATTTAAAAATTTATAAATGCTTTACTAAATTTCCAGGTGAGAGTAAATATCTAATTAATTGATTAGCCAATCAACTTCTAAATAGATAAGCACTTGTTTTGAACATGTCCTTTTTGTTAACATTTTTAAAATTTGCAGTTTTTTTTTCTTTATTTGCTGGCAAATTCTTTATTGAGACTCTAAATATACATAAAATAACCAAATGATCAAAAATGCTAAAATTGTAGATTCCACATTGATGAAGCTTTATACTATAGTTAATCACTGGAATTTTACAAAATCATGTGCTATGGAGGAAATTATTTCACAATGAACCCCAGGAGGTTTGGCTGTTGTTCAGAAGGCTTCTTCCTCATTTCTACTTCGGCATTTTATATGCTCAAACTTCGTATACTTAGGAATCTACTCAACATAGTAAAAATAGTGCAAGTGTACTGTTTGAGTTCTCTAGGCCTGTTTTATCTCTTGTCAAATGAGGAATCACCATGTATATCATAGCAGCATCTCTAAATCTGTCTCATGACTCTTTTTAACTGGCTCACTTTCTGGAAATGATGTCCATGTGCCTGCTGCTTGAGTCACTGGTTCTGTGTGGCTAACATGATGCCATGTGTTATGGCCTCAAATGATTCAAAAATATAAAAATGGAGACCGGGCACAGTGGCTCATGCCTGTAATCCAGACACTTTGGGAGGTGGAAGCAAGAGGATTGCCTGAGCCCAGGAGTTTGAGACCATCCTGAGCAACTTGGCAAGACCTTGTCTCTACAGTAAATCAAAAAATTAGCTGGGCGTGGTGGTGCACACCTGTAGTTCCAGCTACTTGAAAGGCTGAGGCGGAAGACTCATCTGAGCCCAGCAGGTCGAGGCTGCATTGGCCTTGAGCATGCCACTGCTCTCCAGCCTGGGTGACAGAGTGAGTCTCCAACTCAAACAAACAAAAATATATAAAAATGGGTACATGTGGTTGCTGGAGGCATCACTCAAAGCCACCTGGTCTGACTGCCTGCGGCGTTTTTGCGGCTAGACTGAATCCCTGTAATTGTGCATGAATTCGATAGCTATTCAGCAAGAACCAAGTGTATGCTAGGCACCATACTGGGGCTTTAAAATTTCATTTCACCTTTCCCCAGCAGGCTCAGTGTTTTCACCCTCTTTGTACAATCAAGAGAACTCAGAAGATGAGGTAGGTTGCTGGAGTCACACAGCTAGATAAAGTAGTGGAAACAGGCTTTGAATTCAAGTCTGAGAGGTTCTAAAGCACATACATACTCTTTATACTTATTATTCCTCTTTAGTTTTGTGGAACAAAGATGTTTTTGTATATGACACTGATTATGAGAGAACTGGACATTTCCTTAATTTTTGGATTGAATTTCTGAATACTTTAAGAAGTATACAAATCAATGGTAGACAATTTGCCGGTGAAATTAGCCAGTCTAAATATTTTTCTTTCCTCTTAAAGCAGACTATATAATTGTGAGTGCTTGTCATTTTTGTTTTTGTTTTTGTTTTTAATTTTTGTAGGAAGTGACCAAGCTCACTCCTGGACGCTAGTTACAAGCCAAGCCTTAGATACTGCCTGGAGACTAGCAAAGGGCTCTGTGACGTTGGCAGTTTCATTTCTGGTGACCACCCTCTGCTACTTCAAGAGACTGCATTTATATGTAGGGCACCAACTGAAATGGTAGGTTGTTGTATCATTTTTAAATTTCAGATATACCCCTGTTATTCCAAGCAGAATTTTGATATTCTTTTATCTTGCAGGTGGATTGGATATCTGCAGAGAAAATTCAAAAGTAAATCTTTTATTCATATGTTTCTTCATTTTTAAGGTGTAGGGAGGGCTCAAGAAAGAAAAGCAAAAGGCAAATTAACAGCCTTTTATTTTTTATTTGGTCCAGGGAACCTCAGCGTGGAGGCAGAAGTTGATTTACTCAGTTATTGTGCAAGAGAATGGAAAGGAGAAACACCCCGTGCCAAGCTGATGAGGAAGGTGGGTCTGTTTATGGAGGTTATAGAAAACACAGAATTTGTCAAAATCAGGAAACAAACATTCCTTTCTGTTTTACTAAACCCAGAGATCAATCAGTACCAAAAAGTGATGCAAGTAACAACTGTGGCTCTAATTCAAAAGCCAGACACCTGCTTGACATCGACTTTGGGCTTTCTAGCTAGAGCTCGTGCCGTCGAGGACTTGGGTAAAGTAGGGTACAGTAGGTCTATAATTTCAGGAAACCTGAGCATGGTGCTCTTTTCGGCTCTCTCTTGACCAGGCCTGTTAAGCGTCTTCATGTGCAGTGGAGACTGTCTTTGCAGGAATTAGACACCCTGACATAAAATATTTTGAGTATGTTTAGAAGTCTCCATTGGACCAATCTTGGTAAATATTCCCAGCAGTGCTGCTCGATCTTGTTACTAGCAAAAACAGAAAAAAGGGTAGAGAGTGGGGTTACATTTAAAGTACTCCTTAAGAAAGGGACTAGCAGTAGTGGGAAACTGCTTGGGTGGGGGCGTGGGATTGGCAGTTGAGGGAAACTGCCAGGGTAGGGGGGCACACCTCATCAACAAGGGTATCTGCATAATGAACGTTTGTATACCTAACCCTGAATTGTACCCCACATCTTTAAAATAAAAAAGTTAAAAGTTAAAAATAAAAAAATAAAAAAGTACTCTTTAGTATGGTCTTGAAAGTATATGTGTTTTTCACTGTGGTATCTTGCATCCATTATCTGCCCAAGTGACCTGTCCTGGCCTAGGATTTATCATCTAAAATTGCAAATGACAGAATTTGATATGTGGTCATATTCATAATTTATCATAGTTTCTGTTGTCCATGTTAGTTGGGAGGAACACCTCACTGAAAATACAGTGAATTCACTTTCTTTATTCTCTTGTCCAGAGGAATTAGCATACAACGTTCTCTTTTTGTGCCGGTAGGCTTATGAGGAGCTGTTTTGGCGACATCATATTAAATGTGTTCGACAAGTAAAGAGAGATAACTATGATGCTCTAAGATCGGTGCTATTTCAGATATTCAGCCAGGGCATCTCTTTTCCATCATGGATGAAGGAAAAAGACATTGTTAAGGTATGTCCTCATACTGGAAATGTGGGAAATGCTTTGTTGACGATAACTGCATGTTGGAAGCCCCTGGTCTTTGGGTGGCTTTGCATTCGGGATCATGGGGCTGAGGGAACTTTGAGATGCCATTTAACCCAGCCCTCTATCACTCATGTCAGTTTACAAATAAACCTTCTCACGAAGATCGTCATACTCAGTGATGTTTGTTTCTTTTTTATTCTACCGTCTTTTCTTGAGGGGCACCTGTCTTTTATAAGTATGGTAATCTAGTAAAATTTACTTTTTCATGCTATAATTATAAGAGGTTTAACAAATGCTACAGGTGTAACCACCATGCCGAAGATTCTTTTGTATATCTTTATAGTCAATCCTTCTCCCACCCCCAGCCCTGGCATCCACAGATCTGTTTTTATCCCTATGGTTTTGTCTCTTCCAGAATTTCATATCAATGTAATCATCCAGTATGTAGCTTTTTGAATCTGACTTCTTTCACTTAGCACAGTGTGGTTGCAATTCACCCGTGAATTCATCTGTGAATTTGTAGTTCATCCACTTTTCTTGTTGAATGGAATTTGCTTACACAAACGTAATGCAGTTCAAGGTCATCTGGATTGTTTCCAGTTTGGGGCAACTATGAATGAAGCAGTTGTAAATATTCTCATATAGGATGTTGTATGAACATTAGTTTTCATTTCTTTTGGGTAAATACTTAGAAGTGAGATTGCCTGGTTGTGTGCTAGGTGTATGTTTAACTTGGTAAGAAACTGCCAACCTGTTTTCCAAAGTGGCTCAGCCATTTAGGTTCCTCCCAGCAGTGTATAAAAGTTCTGGGTGCCCACATTTTCACCAGCACTTGCTGTTGTCAGGTTTCTTTTTTATTTTTGGCAATCTTAGTAGTTGTGAATCAGTATCATTGTGCTCTTAGTTTGCATTTCCCTAATGAATGATGACGTTGAGCATCTTGTTGTGTGCCTGTTTGCCATCCCTATTATCTTCTTGGATAAATGTCTGTTCAAATCTTTTGCCCATTTTTTATTATTTAGTGCCTAGAGTTCTTCATTCTGAATATAGTACTTTGTCAGATGTGTGATTTGCAGATACTGTCTCCTAGTTTTTCTTTGGATTGTTTTCTCATTTTCTTAACAATGCAAGGCAGTACATTCTTGATGAATAACCTGACTTTTTGTTTTGAATGCAGTATGCCTAATCTGAGGACATTTAGGGATGGAGGAGCAAAGGAAAATAAAGAACATGTGTGTGTGCATGCATGTGTGCATATATGTATGAGTTGTATTTTTTGTTGTTGTTGTTGTTGTTGTTTTTGAGTTAGAGTCTCACTCTGATGTCCAGGCTGGAGTGTAGTGGCATGCTCACAGCCACCCCAGTGTTGGCCTGCTGGGCTCTGGCACTCCTTCTGTCTCAGCCTTCCAAGTAGACGGAATTACAGGCATGCACTCACGCCCAGCTAATTTCTTGATTTATTGTAGAGACGAGGTCTTACCGTGTTGTCCAAGCAGGTCTCAAACCTGCGGGCTCCCAAAGTGCTGGAGTTGTATTTTCATATATGACTACATGAATTGTTTTTTCTTGACATCTTTTATTTAATCTTGTTTTTATTAACTCCATTTTATCTAGCAAATGCTTGTCAAATGTTATACAGTATGCTTACCCTGCTACTAATTACAGAGGAGAAAGATACAAAAATACAACAGAGGCTAGGCACAGAGGCTCATGCCTGTTATCCCAACACTTTGGGAGACCAAGGAGGGAGGATTGCTTCAGGTCAGGAGTTCAAGATTAGCCTAGGCAATGTAGTGAGTACGCATCTCTACAAAAAATGAAATAAAATATTAGCCCAGTTTTGGTGGCAATGTCCATAGTCCTAGCTACTCTAGAGGCTAAAGTGGGAGGATTGCTTGAGCCTAAGAGTTTGAGGCTGAAGTGAGCTGTGATTGTGTCACTGTACTCCAGGCTGGGCAACAGAGGGAGACCCAAATTCTGAAAGAGGCAGGGAGGGAGAGGGAGAGGGAGAGGGAGGAGAGAGAAGAAGGGAAGGAGGGAGGGAGGGAGAGAGAGAAAAAAGCAAACAAATAAGTAAATAAACAAATAAATCAGTAACCCTGGGAACAACAAGCTGAGTTGGATGGGAAAATGAACTGGACACCTGTGATGGATTAGATTCTCATATACACCATAATCTTATTTAATCCTAACAAAAATCCTGTAAAATAGACAGTATTATCCTAAACATATATTGGTGGATGAGGCTAAGAGATAAAATAATCCATGCTGGTTAAGTATCTCTCAGCTGCTGAATGACAGCTAGGTTTGAACCACAGAGGACATCATTCTAAAATCTACCTGTCCCCAGATGTGCTATACTGTCCAACATCATTTGGTTAAAAATAATTTCTAAAGGGCTGTGAAGGCTATACTTTGGACGTTTGGTAAGTATTTTATCCAAAAAGATTGTTTCTGTGGACATAATCCAGTATTTAGGTTTTCATCACTTCGGAAATTGTAAAGTGAGAATATGATCTAAAAATAATTCATAAATCTAAAAAATGACTATATGCTTTTTACTTAACTGTTGTTATGGTCTTTTTAAATGAAGATTGCTAAGTGAGATATGATTATATGCTGTGCCATGTTCCAAATTATGTGTAATAAATGTTGAGGTACTAATTAATGTTGGCATCTACTTCCTTTTCAAGCTTCCTGAAAAACTGCTGTTTTCACAAGGTTGTAATTGGATTCAGCAATACAGTTTTGGTCCTGAGAAGTATACAGGTTCAAATGTGTTTGGAAAGTTGCGTAAATGTGTGGAATTATTGAAAACACAGGTGAGTGTTTAGAGGAGAAAAAAAGAAGACTGGAAATAAAAGAATACATCCCAAATGTAGCCAGTTTTCTCTAATGGCAGGCATATCACTTTATGTGAGGAAAGGAAGAAATTCAAGCAAAAGAGCTTCTTCTAGTAACTGATAATTTCCTTTCCTTGTCCTTTCTCCAAGTAATGAAGGAGAACAACATTGTTCTCTGTGATAATTAGGCCTATTATAGTGTAAAAGGGTTTCTATGGGCTGACCTGAAACCTTGCCAACCCTATACCTTTATTTCCCCAGAAAAATGCAGTGCAAATTTCAGACAAAGTTTTTCAGAAATGCTCATCTGGAATGTACCCTGTTAATAACTTGGGAGTGACTTAGATCTATTAATTTGACTAAGAGTTTCTTCTGCTTTTTTTTTTTTTTGAGTTGGAGTTGCTCACTCTACTGCCAGGCTGGAGTGCAGTGGCATACTCACAGCCACTGCAGCCTTGACCTGCTGGGCTCAAGTGATCCTTCCACCTCAGCTTTCCAAGTAGCTGCAACCACAGGCACATGCCACCATGCCCGGCTAATTTTTTTTTTTTTTAATTGTAGAGATGAGGTCTCACCCCTGGACTCAAGCAATCCTCTTGCCTTGGACTCCCAAAGTGCTGGGATTACAGACTGAGCTACTGTGCCCAGCCAATCCTGCTTTTTAATAATGACACACCTTTTTGGATGATTGGAATGAGTCCTGAGCCTACCACTAGCTGGGTCTTCTTAGGAAATACCTTAACCTTTCTGAGCAGTAGTTTTCTTATCTATAAGAGAGAAATATGAATAGTGTATGCCCTATACGATTATTGTGAGGATTCAGTGGCTTAATACATGTAGAGTGCTTTAAACTGTCCATGGAGTGTTAAAGAATGCTGGTACTATGCTCTGAAATACCCTTTATGTAACCCATTCATCCTAAGAAGTTTTAGAAAACTGACTTGCTTAGTACTTCGCCTAGTAGGTGGTACTTTCATGAAAAATATTTTATTAAACTAGTTTCTTATTTAAAAAGTCATATATATATGCACACATTTATATGTATACATATGTAAAGTCATGTACATATATATATCATCTTAGTTGACTTGGGCCACTATAACAAAATACCGCAAACTGGGTAGCTTAAACCGAAGCCATTTATTGTTTATAGATCCGGAGGTTGGGAAGTTGAGATTCAGGTGCCAGCAGGGTGGAGTTTTTGGTGAGAGCCATATTCCTGTTTTATAGACAGCTGCCATCTTGCTGTGTGTCTTCACATGGTGGAAAGAGAACTAACTAGCCCTTTGGACTCTTCTTACGAGGCTGTCAATCCTGTTCATGAGAGTTCCAGGCCCATGACCTAATCGCCTCTCAAAGGTCCCACCTGCTAATATGATCACCTTGGAATTAGGGTTTCCATGTATGACTTTTGGGGAGACACAAATAGTCTATTACAGTATGCTTATGGTTAAAAAAAAAAATCAGACAATGCCAAAAGATATAAAGTAAGGAATTAAAGTTCCACTTTCTTCTGTTCATCTTTGTGTAAGTACATTGTATAAGTACTTTAAAAACTATGCAGCGATGGCTGAATGCAGTGATTCATGCCTGTAATCCCAGCACTTTGAGAGGCCAAGGTGAGAGGATTGCTTGAGCCTAGGAGTCCAAGACCAGCCTGGGCAACATAGCAAGACCTCAACTCTACAAAAAAAAAAATTAAATATAAGCTGGATGTGATGGCATGCTATTTGGAAGCTACTTGGCACACTACTCAGCTACTTGGAAGGCTGAGGTGGAAGGATCTGCAGCCCAGGAGGTCGAGGCTGCAGTGAGCCATGATCATGCCACTACATTCTGGCCTGGATGACAGAGTGAGACCTATGTTCAAAAACACAAGGTTAAAATAGGACTTTAGTAAGTTCCAAAATGTCAAGTGATATTAAGTGGTAGGAATCTGAAGCCTATGGCAGTAACTCACACCTGTAATCCCAACTCTTTGGGAGGCCGAGTGGGAGGATTGCTTGGGTCCAAGGAGTTTGGGAACAGCATAGTGACACCTCGTTTCTACCAAAAAATAAAATAAAAAATAAGCTGGATGTGGTGCACGCCTGTAGTCCCAGCTACTCAAGAGGCTGAAGGGGAAGGATCGCACGAGCCCAGGAGGTTGAGGCTGTGATGAGCCATGATTGTGCCACTGCATTCCGGCCTGAGTAACAGAGAAGGACTGACTCAAAACAAACAAGTAAAAAATACAGTAAGAGGAATCTGACTGTATGGTGTGTAACTGACCGAATGGTGTGTAACTCTTGGCCAAGGGATAGCAATTCCCATATTTTATTTTATTTTATTTTATTTTATTTTATTTTTGAATTGGGATTACAGGTGTGAGTTACTGCCATAGGCTTCAGATTCCTACCACTTAATATCACTTGACATTTTGGAACTTACTAAAGT
>CAUYQG010243735.1:0-32742 GCA_963574415.1 Tarsius wallacei
GGCTCGGTGGCTCAGCCTGTAATCCCGCGCCTTTGGGAGGCTGAGGTGAGTGGATTGCCTGAGCCCGCGGGTTCGAGATCCGCCTGGGCAACTTGGCGAGACCTCATCTCTACAATAAATCAAAAAATGAGCTGGGTGTGGTAGCGCGCGCCTGTAGTTCCAGCTCCTTGGGAGGCTGAGGCGGAAGGATCGCCGGAGCCCAGCGGGTCGAGGCTGCGGTGGCTGGGAGTGGCCACTGCACTCCAGTCTGGGCGACAGAGTGAGACTCAACTCAAAAAAAAAAAAAAAAAGAAAATATCTCTTATAGTGAACCAGTTAGTCTTCTTTTTCCACTTGTGAAAAAATTCTGGCACAAGTGATGATTCTGGCACAAAGTTATGTTAAGAAATTCAATTAAAATAATATATTAGAGTATCATATCTACAGTTAGTATATGAAGTTAGCAAGACCCCATCACCACCCTATCAGATTCCTGGTCTTTTGAATTCCCACCATTCGGTTATCATAACTGAAAGCAATAGAAACACTTTACACTCTTAAAGTTACTGAGAATCTCAAAGAGCTTCTGTTTATGTAGGTTATAGCCACTGATATTTATTGTATTTGAAATTAAAACCAAAACATTTAAAAATTTATATTTATTAATTAGTTTTAAAATAATAAGAATAAACCAATACATGATAACATTAGAGTGATGATGCTATCCTACATGGAAAATTCCACCATACAAACTTGAGAGAATGAGAATAAAAATGGCAAATAATGTCTTTAAAGTATTATGGAAATAATTTTGATATTGTAGTTTCCATTAAGGAGTCCCAGGGAACTTCAAGATACTCTGAACTACACTTTGAGAAACACTAACATAGAACAACCCAGAACATTAAAAAAGGTAACAACCCCCATTAGAATTAAACCTTAAAAGACATTGAATAAAATGACGTTCATAAGAGTTCTTAATCTTGTCAGCCTAGAGAAGCTATGAACTCCTCCTCAAGATAGTGTTTTCAATGCATAGGATAAAATACATAAGATACAAAGGAAACTACTTGTGTTGGAATGCGCTTCTCTACAGAGAATCCTTGAATGCCTTACTCCTCGTTTTCAAGTCTTTCATGTCCACCTTATGAAAGTGGAAGTGGGCCAGGTGCGGTGGCTCAGCCTGTAATCCCAGCACTTTGGGAGCCCAGGCAAGAGGATTGCCTGAGTACAGGGGTTCGAGACCAGCCTGGGCAACTTGGTGAGACCTCATCTCTACAATAAATCACACACACACACACACACACACACACACAACTAGCCGGGTGTGTGTGCCAGCTGCTTGGAAGGCTGAGGTGGAAGGATAGCCTAAGCCCAGCAGGTTAAGGCTGCGTCTGTAGTTCCAGCTGCTTGGAAGGCTGAGGTGGAAGGATAGCCTAAGCCCAGCAGGTTAAGGCTGCGGTGGCCATGAGCGTGCTATTACACTCCAGCCTGGGCAACAAGAGTGAGACTCCAACTCAAAAAAAAGAAAGTAGAAGTAGTTTTTACCCCTACACTCTCTACCAAAATCCTACAATCCTGCTTCCATCCGCCAAGTCCTCTTTCATGACACCTGGTCTTCCATAGCTAAGGTCAAAATTATTTCCATAATACTTTAAAGAGTTTTTCTCCTCAAACCCGACTTACTCTTTCTTTTATATCTGTTACCTTGTATGTACTTTTTGGTAAAATTAGTAATTGCCTCTTTAAAATTGTAAGCTCCTTGAGACTAGGGATTATCTCTTTTATATTCTTCATAGGTTCTTACACAAAATACGTACTCAATGAGCACTTGCCAAATGATTGACTAAATAGAAGGATAAATAAATATTTTATTTGTTTGATACTTGGACACATTTATATCTAATGTAAGGTTTTTCTTTGCAGGTCTTGGCCACCTGTAATATTGAACAGTCCTTTTTCAATGATTGGTTCACTGGGCACTTGAACTTCCAAATCGAGCACCAGTGAGTAATTAGGACTAGTCCATGACAGGGGCCAAGGGCAGTCACTTACAACTCCAAATATGATTCAGAGAGAAACCCTAAGCTCAAAACCTCAGAGAGGAAAAAATAAACCAAGTATAAAGACTGCTATCTTTTCTATTAATGTCAGTTGTAAGGTAGAGAAAAAAAAAGGAGGGAAGCGTAGCAATTGTGAATAAGTAGAGAGAAATCTTGAAAAATACCAGTGACTCAATTTCCAGATACCTATAGGCTTAGGATGCGGTGATTGTTTCCTGTGCATTTGGTTTGCTGGTGAAACCCAAGCAAAACCATACCACTTAGGTACCCAAGTTGAGTTGAAATTTAAGTAAAATCTAATTTAAATATCTATCTCTGTAGGGCTGAAGTTACAAGATAGTCAACAACGAAACTCAGTCCCTGATGCAATTTCCAAATGATATCTGGCAATACTTTACAGATGGGTCAGTTAGGTAGGCATGCAATAAAGAAAGAGAAAATGATTATCATTTTCTCTTTCTTTTGGAATCAATCTCTCCAGAATATTCAAGGGAGAGACTTTTCACATTTTCTTTTCCTAAGCCATATTTGGGATAGTCAGAGAGGAAAGAGATCTTATACCTTTAAGATTTTCTCAGGTTTTCTTTCAGGTTAGTCTTTTTAAAATGTCAGCAAAACAAAAAATATGTGTTATTTATATTTTATCAAAGAAAAATTTAAAACCCAAGATGGTCACCTGGCTGATCAGTGGAATACCTTGGATAAGAACCCATATCTCCTAACGTGTTATTCCTATCCTGAGACTTTTCCCTATATACCATGACTAGAACTTATTGAATACTCATCTATTTATGGGGCAAGAGTTACATGACTAGAGAGAGAGAGATGAGGCTAAAACAGAGGTGGGGAGAGGAATATCTCCAGCTCTCCTAGGTCATTCAAAATGATAAATAACCCATATCTTCATTTGACCTGGCCAAAAATAAACATATTCCATGGAACCAATATTTATTCTATTAGCATTTGCCACATACTTGGCTTGCAGAGGTGTTAAGAGATAAGATGAGAGTATTTGGCAAGAGCTTGTGAACTTCCCAGGACAGAAGTACCGTGCAAGTTCAAGGTTAGGTCTGCATTGCTGATATAATTTTACTTGGTAATAGAGGAAAGAAAACTTTTTTGGATTTCTCCTTAGGTCTAAAATTTATAACTCCTGTCTGTTTCCCTAGCCTTTTTCCCACAATGCCACGCCATAATTATCACAAAGTGGCGCCTCTGGTGAGATCACTGTGTGCCAAGTATGGATTGCAGTATGTGAATAAGCCCATGTTGAAGGCGTTTGGAGATATTGTCAGGTAATAACATAATTTCTTCTAGCTCACAGCTCCCATTTCTCTTCACTGCATTCCCCAGACTATTCACTGACTCTGGAATCATTCGCCTAACAACCGTTTATTAAGGGACACCTATAAAACCAGCATGGACACAAGACTCCACAGAGAGCAATATCAACAACAACAACGATAATGATACTCACTTTGTTCCTGTGGCCTTTTAGTTACTTAATGAAAATGTCTTCCTGGCTTACTTAATTTCGAGTATTTAAAAATCAAGGCTATGTATTTTTTGCCTTCTTATCTATTCTCTGGAGAACTTCCTACCTACTTTAGAATTTAAATGGTGGGAAGAACTGTCAAATCATCTGATCCAGTGTTGCAAATTTAGATGCCTACAGGTCCAGTGGGATGCAAATGTGCAAATCAGGCTGGGATGACAGATTAAGGGTAGTGAGACAGCAGAAACTGAAAATCCATACTCATCCTTAGGCATTCACATACAGCTTCCTAGAGAACATTTTGCTGGTCAATTTAACAGCCAGTAAGCTGGGTTTTCTTGTTCTTTTAGGATTGATAAAAAGTACCTTGAATGAAGTCAACAAGGCCAGGTCTGATATGATCTGATCCCGGACTAGTGTTCCAGCCTCAGACTCACCACTCCCCTTCTTGCTCTCTGCCCTCTAGGTATCTGGCCTACCTTAAATTGCTACAAAACTCCTTCTCCTGGGAGGGAGAGAGTTGTGCCACTTTGTCTTCTGCCTGGAGTGTTCTTTAAACCACTACCTGCCCTGACATCACCTAGTCAATTTCCATCCATTCTCAAATGCCTTTACCTCATATCTGTCTTCTCTGACTCCCAAGACTAAATCTGCTACATGCTCTTACAGCACCTGATTCTCTTCATTTGTGATCTTTATCACAATCTTGTTTAATGACATATTAGATAACAAGTTATTTAATAGGTGTCTCCCAAGCTAGATCAGGAACTCCATGTAAACAGAGCTCACATCTCTCCTATTCATTGTTGTATCTCAGAGTCTAGAAAACTGCCTTCCACATTATAAAATAGGGTAGGTAGATAGTTATAGGAGGGGTGGATATACAGGTATACAGGTACAAAAGAGAATAAAAAAGAAGAGAAAAATCTCAATCTCCTCCATAAAGGAAAGGTAAACTAATCTACTAAAAAGAGTTCCGCATATTTGACCCTTCTCCACAGGTCAACAAAGAAAGACATTTATTAGCTATAGCTGGAAATATTATCATTGCCTTGAACCAGGCAGAAAAGCAAATTTCATGAAGAGGCTCCTTTTACATTAGTCTCACTTCCTGATGATTTTGCTTCCTCCTCCCCCAGGGCCTTGAAGAAATCTGCAGCCCTCTGGATGGAAGCTTATTATGAAACATGATACAGAATGTCAGCCTTGACACACATGTAATTGCATCTCTGAAGAGGATTGGTGGATGTGCAGGAACTCTTCCCTGCTTAACTAGGAATTACTGATCAACATTGGCATATCTGAGTGTGCCACAAATGTGAATCCCAAGCATACATGATAATCCCTTCCCTAAAGGTCTTCTCTGAAGATAAGAAGCCAAGAAACACAAGATGACACTGGCTAGGGTGACAAAGGGGAAGTGGGAGCCCAATAGTTTTGTTTTCTCAGTAGGATCTTGAGCTTAGTCCTCCCAATAAGACCTTAGCCGTATCATCTCAGTCGAGGGCTGTAAGTACAAGAACCAGGTTAAAGTTTTACAGATGGACCCAGGAAGAAGTGAACAAAAGGAGAGACATTTAATGGGATTCTTTGCTTTTAGAAGAGAAGTATGTATTTAAGAAGTTCCTGTTAAGGCACAAATTTTTGCTTATTTCTTTTTAAATGTATGAACTTCTTTTTCTT
This sequence comes from Tarsius wallacei, assembly GCA_963574415.1. Classification (NCBI taxonomy): domain Eukaryota; kingdom Metazoa; phylum Chordata; class Mammalia; order Primates; family Tarsiidae; genus Tarsius; species Tarsius wallacei. Next base: position 5,221 of record CAUYQG010243735.1, read on the forward strand.
TAAAAACTGAGTATAATTAACATTAAAATATCCCTAAATATTTTAATATTGACTTGAGATCTTCATTACTATACCTACATATGTACAATGTGTACACACACACACACACACACACACACACACACACACACTAGGGTTGCCAAAAAATTGTATATACATTTTAAGAGACGATATCTATGTATTTTAGTTCTCCATCATCAGAAGTGTCTGAATGCTTATGTAACCATTGTGAGCACTTCTTATAATTGCTGAAGTCAAATATGATTTGTATTCATTTTTTGTTACTGGTATATCTTGAGTATTACAATTTTAATACAGCTCTTTCCTTTCTTAAAGTGTGTACACATTTTTTGCACCTTCTGTAAATATAGTTTCCAAGTGAATAATAAGATTTAGTTGTCAATTCCCTACCCACCAGAGCAGAACTACCATACTTTGTCTTTGGGTCACTCTGGTGAAAGAAAGAGATTTTGTTACGGTCCGAGTAACACTCGGCTACTCCCCTTGATATCAATAAATCAAAGGTGCAGAGAACTGGTAGAAAGAAGTTTTTCTGAGTTCGAATCCCCGGAGCAGAGCTGGACTTGAGGTCTTGCTAAAATGGTTCTGCCAACCCTTCAGGCCTCGCAGTCTAGTTTTATAGTCCAGAGTTGTTGGTACCTATACATTAGCCACATGACCAGGAGAGCATGGTATAGAACTGAAGTTACAGCTGCATTTTACATTTAGATAACAACTTTTTTTTTTGAGTTAAAGTCTCACTCTGTCACCCAGGTTGGAGTGCAGTGGCACGCTCACGGCCACTGCAGATTCGACCTGCTAGGTTCATCAATCCTTCTGCCTCAGCCTTCCAAGTAGCTAGAACTACAGACAAACGCCACCACGCTGAGCTACCATAGTGACATTTAGAGTAAAAGAAGTTTACAAGGCCTAAGATATCATACATTGCAAAAATTATGCAAATCACACAAGACTTACTTCCAATTGCATTGATACTATATAGTTAAAAGAAAGGGAGTAAATAGGGATTTACATCTTTGAGTATAGTCTGCAGGGAAGTTCAAAGATCCCCTGAAGCTACTTATGGGAGTGCAAAGAAGACAAAGGGATTCTCAGTAATGTGCTCAGGAATGTGCAGGAACCCTTGAATCCCTGCCATGCCCTTCTCTAGGGGCTGTGGCAACACAGAGGAACATTAGTGGGTCCCTGTATCACTTTGTTTTCTATAGTGGAGACTCCAGACATTGACAAGGCATTTTTCAAATTTAATGCCAAACTAAGCCTGCCTTAGGACAACAGAATTCTCTCTTTCATTAAAGAGAGTTTTGAAGATCGAAGGATAAGTGGACACTCTTGGTAACATGCTGATCTCTAGTGTCTGAACTTTTGCTCAGCTATTTATGCATTTTGAAGCTGCAGAAAGGGAAAACACCATAGTGCAAGCTTTCTTCACCAGTTCCAAGCAAGTCGGCACTACTGATTTATCTGTTGCTGAAATTCTACCAGTAAGCATTCATTCTCTTACTCCAAACTCTGCAAAATGCTTTATTGATGTGTTTCTTAATTAAATCTCCAGTAAGGCTGGGTGCGGTGGCTCATACCTATAATCCCAGGGAGACCAAGGTGAGATGATTGCCTGAGTCCACGGGTTCAAGACCAGCCTGGGCAACCTGGTGAGACCTCATCTCTACAATAAATCAAGAAAAATTAGCCAGGTGTGCTGGCGTATGCCTGTAGTTCCAACTACTTGGAAGGCTGAGGTGGAAGGATCACCTGGGCCCAGCAGGTCAAGGTTACAGGGGCCGTGAGGGTGCCCCTGCACTCCAGCCTAGGCAACAGAGTGAGACTCCAACTCAAAAAAAAAAAAGAAAACTCTAATGAAAGCTAACACATTATTAAATCACTCACAGCTCCTGGGGAGTTAGCCTTGCATGTCAAAGCTAAGAAAAACAAGAACTGCCTGGGAGGAAGAGGTATTGAAATGGTAATGGCAACATGAAATAGGAAAGTTGGGCAGGAGATGAAAACCTATGTTGACTTCATGATTCTTCATAAAGGACATGGCAAGAGTCCATATTCCTCCTGCTGGTGGATCTCTAGATAATTCTCCTGCCTGAATTCAGGGTTGCAAGTGGGAGTGAATGCAGTGGTTGGTTTTCTCTATCTCCCATGGTCCAAAACAGAGATTCTCAAAACAGAGATTCTCTCTGTTCTCCTGGTCACTAGAAATAGCAACCAGACTCCCTGGGCAAACTTACTACCTCAAAAGCATTCCCTAGTCAGCGTCAAAACTAGCCTACTTTGAGATTCCCCAAACAGAGTGGGTTACTGTGTAATTTGAAGAAATTCAGAAGATTTAGACAGATTATGTAAAGGAAATGTGAAATCAGTTCAAAAAAGATGCTGAGCCATCTGGTTCTGGGCTTTTCTTTGTTGGGAGGTTTTTGGGAGATTACTGCTTCAATCTCCTTACTCATTATTGCTCAGATTTTCTATTTCTTCATGATTCAGTCTTGGTAGGTTGCATGTTTCCAGGAATGTATCCATGTATCCATGTCTTCTAAGTTATCCAATTTGTTAGTGCATAATGTTCATAGTAGGCTCTTATGATCCTTTGCATTTCTGTGGCTTACGGAAAGCTGTAAACTAAATAATATGCTGCTTAGGGATTCATAAACACGTACTTCCACCTCAGCCTTCCAAGTAGCTGGAACTATGTTATAAATAGGACCAAATGACTATTAAGCACAAAACTCAGGATCATGGGAGGGGAAAAAGTGCAAGACAGAAATGAAAATTTCTCGATAGAGTGAATTTTAATTTGCCTAGTGGGTTACTAGTCAAAAAAATCATTTTTTGAAATACACTATATTAATTTCTTTCTCTGTCTCACCTTGTGGTGACTGGTATTTGCACTTGCTGAGGCATTGACTGTATTTCTATTGCTTATTCAATACGCTTCCCAGAGGAGAAGGACCAAAGCCTGATGATCGTACAACTTCATAAACCACTGAACATTGATTTCAAATTTACATGACTAATCCTGCAGGTCATTTTATTTCGGTCCTTCATGCGATAGGGTTCTGCTGCATAAGCACATGAATGAAGGTGGTTTAATCAGCCAAGCTCCTGCCTCCCTACACTAAGTGACTCCTGAGAATTATGGGATAGCCCTACCTGAAACTTTGTGGGGTTTTTTCTCTTTTTTTTTTAGTATAGTCTCACCCTGTTGCCCAGACTGGAGTGCAGTGGCATGCTCACAGCCACCACAGCCTGGACCTGCTGGGCTCAGGTGATACTTCCACCTCAGCCTTCCAAGTAGCTGAAACTATAGGCATGCGCCATCACACCTGGCTAATTTTTTTGACTTATTGTAGAGATGTGGTCTCACCAAGTTGCCCAGGCTGGTCTCGAACCCCTGGACTCAGGCAATTCTCTTGCCTCGGCCTCCCAAAATGATGGAATTACAGGCTTGTGCCCAGCCTATAACTCTGTCCCGCAAGACAGAAACGAAAATGGTGTACCTCTCTGGCCCTTGCTCCCTCAGCTCCAGCCCACTGGCTTTCTTCAAGTTTTCACTTCCCTCTGCAACAGGGTCTTTGCTCCTGGTCCTAGTTTCTAACCCACTTTGTCATGTTCCTGCCCTCACTCCATCTCACCTAGTCAAGTTGCAACTCATCTTCAGATTTCATAATCTTTATCAGGTCTCAGCAGAGTTTTACCCACTGTCCCAAGGATGCTTCCTCACTGAGTCAAGGCCTCCTCTGATACACTCTGAAGCAATTATCATAGGTGTAATTTTACATTCATTTGTGTGATTTCTTTTTGTTGTTGTTTAGGTTTTGGTTTGTATTTTTGTTTTGAGACAGGGTTTCACTCTGTTGCCCAGGCTAGAGTGCAGTAGTGGTACAATCGTGGCTCACCAAAGCCTTGACCCCCTGGACTCAAACAATTCTGCTCCAGCCTCCTAAGTACCTGAAATTACAGGCATATGCATTCATGTTCTGCTAATTTTTCTGTTTTTTGTAAAGATGAGGTCTTACTTTGTTGCCCAGGTTTGTTTCAAACTCCTGGCCTCAAACTATCCTCCTGCCTCGACCTCCCAAAGTGCTGGCATTATAGACATGAGCCACCACATCCAGCCTATTTGGGTGATTTCTTAATTTCTTTGTCTTCCCCTCTAGTCAGCAATATCCACAAATCAGGGACTTCCTGACATGTTAGAGACACTCATAAAGATGTACTAAATGAAGAAAGCAATGAATGGATGAATGGATGCTAATTCTAGGGGCTACAACTAAAAAAAATTCTCCTTGGCCTCTCATAGAAATCCATCCTCATGGCTATAGTTTAAGCTTGTAAAAACCATTTCAAGCTTTCATACTGCAAGAGTTTGCTGATTACAAATGTATGTTAATGTAATTCCTTCTAATTAGATACAAAGATAAATTTTATTAAACAGATGAGCACTTCTATGTTTTCTCAAGTATTAAAATTCTTTTTAATTTTATTGTGATAAGAACACTTAGCATGAGGTCTGCCCTTTCAGCATATTTTTAAATGTACAATACAGTATTGTTTTCTACAGGCACAATGTTGCCAAGCAGTTGCTAGAACTTATTCATCTTTCATAACTGAAGTTTTATACCTGCTGATTGGGAGTTTCTGATTCCTCTCCCTTTGGACCCTGGCAACCACCACACTCAGCTTTGCTTCTATGAATCTGACTGTTTTGGATTCCTCATACAAGTAGAATCGTGCATCCAGTATTTGTTCTTCTGTGACTGGCTTGTATCACTTAGCATAGTGTCTTCAAGGTTAATTTATGCTGCCGCATATTGCAATATTTCCTTCTTTTTTAAGGTTGAATAATATTCCATTGTATGTATATACCACATTTTAAAATCCATCTATCCACCCATGGACATTTAGATTGTTTCCACATCTTGGCTATTTTGAATACTGCTGCAATGGACATAGGGGTGCTGATATCTCTTTAAGATTCTTTTTTTTTTTGAGTTGGAGTCTCACTGTCACCCAGACTGGAGAGCAGTGGCCACTCCCGGCCACCACAGCCTCGACCTGCTGGGTTCTGGCGATCCTTCTGCCTCAGCCTTCCAAGTAGCTGGAACTACAGGCACACACTACCACGCCCGGCTAATTTTTTTGGATTTATTTTAGAGATGAGGTCTTGCCAAGTTGCCCAGGCAGGTCTCAAACCCGTGGGCTCAGGCAATCCACTCACCTCAGCCTCCCAAAAGTGCGGGATATTACAGGCTGAGCCACCGAGCCCGGCTGCTTTAAGATTCTTATTTTAATTTTTTGGATAAATATCCAGAAGTGGGATTGCCAAATAAAAATTTCTACCATCACTTACGAGTAGCTATCATCAATAAGTACTGAGCTATACCTTTCAAGAGCATTATTCCATTTAATATTCATAACAGGCCCATGCAGCAGGTGCCATAATTAACCTCATTTTATAGATGAAAAATCTGAGGTTTAGGGAGGCTGAGCAACTTGCCCAATGTTGCAGAAACTGATGGAATAGAGTTTCAGATCCAGAAATACCTGATTCCTCTTGTTTTTTGATTCCTAAGCCAAGAAATCCAAAGTAAAGGTGAATTAAGTGGCATGAATTGAATCCAGGGAAAGTTTATCTTTCTGTGGCTCTTTGCATGGCTTCCCCAACACCTTATTTCTTCTAAAGCTTTACTTTTCTTGGCAAAATTAGGCAGTAAGAATTTGCCTGCATTTTCAGCGGGGCTCTAAGTAAGAGTGCCTGGATTAAAAGTCAAGAACCTAGATTCTAATTTCAGCTCATTAACTTAGTACCCTACAATGAATTTGGCCAGGTCTCTTACAAACTGCACACCTCAGTCTCCATATTTGTATGGGTGTGGTGCATAATATTACCTGGCCTTGTGCATCATAGCAGAGTTGTGACAGTCAAATGAAGTAAGGCAAATGGAATGGTTTTATAAGCTAGCAACACCCACTCAGATTCTAGTTGTTATTATAATAAGAGGGTTCCTCCTATCCTAAACCCACCAAAATCAAGAAAGGCCACAGAGTCACAGAGACCTATGGGTTAGACAGACACTGAATCATTTTTAACAATGACAGAGGCACCTTTCCCCACATGAGAGGCTTGTGAGTCACAAATGAAAAAATGATTTCTCCTGTTGCAACAAGTAACAGCTATGAGTCACCTTCCACTTCTGACTATACTCAATCTCCTGGGACGAGCATCCAGATTTCAGGCTAGGGAGGCAGTAGCAAGCCAGGGTTCTAGGTATCCAAACTTCTGTCTGACCATGGGAGTGCACAGATTTTACTGTTGGAGATCTTATTCATGGCATACAATACAAGTATGCCATTTATTTCTTAAATAGTATATAATAAAGGACTATATTGACTGCGTTCTTGATAATCATCCACTTTCCTGGTACAATCCTAAAGGTGCAGAAATGACAGAAGATTAAACTTAAACTCTTTTGAGGGCAGGAATACACTCAGGTACTTTTTCTTTCCCAGAAATGTTTACAAAAGCTTGAAAACAGACAGCGATGGTGAAATAATTTTGCAGTGACTATCTGTATAGCATCATTGATTTCAATATTAGCATTTCAGTCAAATTACTTTATCCCATATCTATTCATCTATACATCTCTCAATCTATCCATTTATCCATTTTATTTTTTATGCACTTCAAAGTAAATTTCCTGGGGCTTACTTCTAAAACCAAACCTCAGATTGTGCAGACAGCAAAGCATATTCTTTTCTTCAGGAAAAAAAAATGGTATAAAAAAGTACAGCAGTTTCATCTCTAAGGGAATATAATATGGTTATCTTTTCTGTAAAATCAATTATTAACTCAAAACAGAATACACTTTCTCATATATAATTAATTTTCACTTATTCACATATATTTCATTTCTTTTTCATGATTCTCTTTTACTTGGTAACATGCATTGAGTTTTTATCATGTATCAGGCATTGGGCCAGGTAACATAAACAAAAGAGTCCAAAGCCCCTACCTCTAGGAGTTTCCCTTCTAGTGCAGAGGGCAGTCAATAAACAGGTAAACAGAAGAAAAATCAGGAAGATTACAAATAAAGAAAATAAACAGGATGGTGTGAGAGGGAATGCTAAACAGGGGTCTAGATTAGTTAAGGAGGTTGGGAAGAGGTGAATTGAAAAGAATGCTGAAAAAGCCTGTCTGAGGTCCTGATGAGAAGGATCATCAAAGGCCAAGTGCAAAGGCCCTGCCTGAGGCAGAAACAAGCTTCTTTTCAAAGGACTGAGTAGGAGACGTGTATGACTGGAACAGTGTGCAAGGTTGTATCCTCACTGTCACTTGAACTTCATTTCTTCATCAGAAGAGTTCTCAGCTCTTCAACAGCATTCACAATATTTTTTTATTATTTGTACAAGCATAGTTTTCTCAGTCTTCCCAGATTTAAATTACCAAATTAAGTCTCCCTTTATAAGCTCTTTGCCCCGGGTATGTCACTGATACAACTGCTCTCTGCATGTACCACTCGCTACACTGAAAACTCCATGAGGGTCATGATCCTGAATGCTGTTATTCATCAATTTATCACCGGCCCCAGTCTATTGTTTGGCATAGAGTGGATGCTCAATAAATGGTTTAATAATTAATTAATGCAGAGGTAGATGAGCTAGAAAAGTTAAACTGAATTCATATTTTTTGAAATCTAGAATGCTAGGAAAGTATATGCTTGATTAAGTAGACAACAGGAGCCCACAGAAAAGAATGGGAAGGAACCTGTCAGGAGGTCCCAAAGGGCAAGATCATGAAGAAAAGTGTGAAGGCCTCTGAGCCAGGGAGTGACATAGTTGGAATCAGGTTCTACAGAGTTCCATCTTGAAACCACACACAGGATAGATTTGAAGAGTGAGTGGCATGTAGGTGGGGAGACCAGCTATGTGGCTATTGCAACCAGCTGGGTGGGAGATCCTGAGAACCTGAGTTTGGTTGGTAGAACAAATATAACATGTGAGAGAATTAGTAGAGACACATTCTGATGGCTGGATCCATAGAACATGGTAAATAATTAAGCCTAAAATGACCCAGAGATTGGATTGCAAGTGGTGACAAAGTAGAAGAAAAAGAAAAGTAGAAGGTGAAGCAAAAATGAAGTCTTTTAAACTTCTTGAGTTTATGATTAAAAAAAAAAACCTAAATGGAAATGTTTAGCAGATAATTGGGGAAAACGCCCTTCTGGAACTTGGAAGGGAAATAAAGACGACCAAAGATACCAACATGGACATACTCTCCAGAGAGTTTACCAAGAAAAAGAGTAGAGAGGGAGATTTGATTTGACAGGGAATTTTCAAGAAGTTTCCACCGTAGAGCTGCAGAGAAGGGGGAAGAAAAATGGTCCAACAAATATAAAAAAGATTAACTGAGTCATCAGGAAACACAGGAGAGTGTATGATCAGAAAGTGAGAGAGGAGAAGACTTAGAGGTGTGGCTAATAAACAAAGACAAACACTGGAAGCATAGACACAGGCCCATTTATTCCATGCCTAATTGACTTTATAAAGGTTGAGTTGGGTTCATATCAAGAAAGAACTAAACATCCAGTTCAGAATGTGTACTGAACATGTTGCCACTATATTCTAAAAGGATTATTTTGCTAAAGTTTGAAAGTGTATTATCATTTTACAAAATCACAGAAAAAGATCTTATATTTGCATACCACCAATTTTTCCCAAAATGGCACAAATATAAAACTATAAAATGTATAGGAAACATAAGGGTAAATGAAAATTATAACTACCTCAGGCTCTACCTGGATTAACTGACAAATGATGGGATCAATATCTCAGCAAATCAGGATGTCCCAACACATAGGTTGGAATGTTCTGGTCTATACTACTGAAAAGGCACATGTCTGAATGTCACTGCTAGTTCTATAGGAAGAGATGATATTCAGCCAGTTCAGTGGTATCAGTTATTAAAATATTGAGATACAGCCATGTCAGCTGATAAATAGCCAATACTCTAAGTTCCACAATTTCCTCTCCCAGCCCACCTGCTCTTTCTGCCAGGAGACCTACACCCCATCCCAGTCAGCCTCAGAATGGGGGTGAGTGGCAATTGTTCATCTACCATTTAGGTTCTTGTTCAATATAATGAGAAAGAAGCTTATTTACAAAAGACTAACATGCTGTCCAAAATAAAATTTAAACTCTAGACCTCAGATGACTTAAGTTTGGCCACTTCAACATGACCTATAAAATCTCCCAATTAAGAGCAACAACAAAAGCCACAAAATGTCACAACGTGGTGATGAAACAAGTCTCATGACAAAGTATTAAAAAAAAAAATCCTGGTAATTATGGCCCAGAATCCAACCATCATTCAACTGCTCTCTGTTCAGTAGAACCAAAAAATGCCTGAATGGATGGACTTTTATTTATTATTTTATTTTAAAGATATGGGGTACAGTTCAGTATACAAGCGGTCATCGTACAGGTAAAGTTTGGGCCTCCCTTTAGTCCCCACTGTAACTTGGAATCTTTGCGCAGTCAGTTGAGAAAGGTTTCACAGGAGTGCTCTGAGCCCCTCCTCTTTGTGACAAACCCAAATATTGACTCATCCCAAGATAATTTGCCTTGTGACACATGATTAATGAGGAAGAACTGGAAGAACCGGGCAGATCTAAAGAGATGAGAAAGTTCCAGCTGGCAACTGTGCTTGGTGGAAAAAAAAAAGTAAGAGAGAGATGAGAAAGTGAGGCTGCCCTACACTACATTGGGGAGTTTCAAGCCATATGGAGAACAGAGATGGGATGACAGGAGACAGTGACCAGGGCTCTGAATGTGGGTTCTCATCATAGTAATTACACTAGTTAATACTCCTAACTTATCGTGTGATTGTGAGCTTACTCATTTTTCTCTAGAGATAATCTCCTTTATTCATAGATGATGAATAAAATACAGTGTATGAGAAAATGTCATTTCCACACCTGGCTACTGCATTAGCTTCCTAACCACTCTCTTTGCTTTCCTGTTCTTCCCTCATCAGCACCTTTGAACTTGACTTTGCATCTACCTGGATCATCTCAGGTATTTGCATGGGGAGTTTCTTTTTATTACCTAGGTCACCTCCTATAGAAAGCTTTCCTATAGTATTCAGTCCAATTTAAGCATACAACCTCTGTGCCTTCCTCCACTACTGTGGTCTAAATGTGTACAAATTCATGCGGTAGATATTTGAATCCCAATGCAACAGTGTTAAGTGTCAGGACCTGTTGGGAGGTGTTTAGGTCATGAGGGCTTTGCCGTTATGAATGGATTAATGCCACTATGAAAAGGGCTTGAGGAAGTAGGTTATTTTCCACACCTCTGCCATGTGAGGTCACAGTGTTATTCCCCTCCAGAGGATGCAACACTCAGGCAACATCACAGAAGCAAAGACCAGGCCCTTGCCAGATGCAGAAGCTGCAGGCTCCTTGATCTGACTTCCCAGCCTCCAGAACTATGGGAAACACGTTTCTGTTCTTACAAATTGCCGAGTCTCAAGTATTCTGTTACATCGCCAAAAAACAGATTGACACCCACCATGATTGCCTATCATTTCCCAAATGTTGACCCATTTTATTTCCTTCATAATATTTAACACCATCTGAAATTATCTTATCTACCATCTCATCTCATTGAAGCCTAAGTTTTAACATGGAAACCTAGAACAGTAGTGCTTGGCAAATGAATAAATTTAAGTATCATCTTGTCATTTATAAAAGGGAGTGAGCATGACCAAATAATATCAACTTCTTGAGAACAGTTATTTTTGATGGATTTGTTTACTGTTATATTTTTAGCACTAATTCTAGCTCAGAGTGTGTACTTAATAAATACAGAGGGTGCCATAAAATGTATACACATTTTAAGAAAGGAAGCAACTATTAAAATTGCAGTACTCAATATATATCAATAACAAAAGATGAATACAAGTCACATTTGACTTCTGCAATTACAAGAGGTGCTCAGAGTGGTTACCATCAGCATCCAGACACTTCTAATGACAGCAAACATCTTCTAACATCGTTTAAAATGTGTACGCATTTTGGCACCCCTAGTATGTGTTCCTGAAAGGCTACCTTTGTACCCCTTCCAGCCATTAAACACATCTCGTAATGATCCTGTAGTGTAGAGGATATCAGGCCCAGACCTGACCAGAGTTACCAAGGACAAAGTCACCAGGAGTATCCACAGAATAATATTTAGAGAAGGGCTTCTGATGCCTGACTTCAGAGAATCCAGAAAGTAGCTGTGAAGAACCTATATTGTGGCTAAAATGTACTGCAGAGATATGGGATATAAGAGGGCTATTGTGCTGCTCTTAAGAGGTTGACAATTTTATTGAGAAGACAACAATAATAGAGAGTAAAAAGAAATATCAGATTAAGAGAGTCCATATCTGTGTCAAAAATAATGGTAGCACAATTATTATTATTATTATTTGTTGTTGTTGTTATTGTTTGAAGAGCATCTGATTGCCAAAATGGTAGCACAGTTAAGTTCCCTAAGAGCTTTAAGAAGGAGACAGTTTGGTTTTAAAGAATAAGCATCCACAGCAATGCTTTTTCATGTGCTAAATTAAATAAGGGAGTTAGGAAGATGGTTTTCTTCTAGCTCTGATACTCTAACAGGTCTCACAGCCAGATGGATTATCTTATACCTATAGGTCTAAGCACACTTCAACATGTCCTCAAATTTTTATTAATAATTTCAATAGTGTTTTATATATGAGGAGGGGCCCAAAAATGAAATTTATTTCTTTAAAAAATTTGTATTTATTCTTACATGTTTAAACTTCAGTCAACTTCAAAGTACTCTCCATTTGATGCAATATTCCTATCGAGATGCTTTTTTCACTGCTCAAAACAGTTTTTGAACTCCTCAATTTTGATGCCTTTTGGTGCTTCAGCCATTTTTTGCTTCACCTCTTCCACATGGCAAAACATTTCCCTTTGATGACTTCTTTCATTGGGGGAAACAAAAAAAAAATCACTTAGGGCACAATCAGGTGAAGAGGGAGGGTGGAACACAGGAATCATGCCATTTTTGGTCAAAAACTGCAGAACACTCAGCACAGTGTAGGCAGGTGCATTGTCATGGTGGAAGAACCAATCACCTGTTTGCAGCAACTCAGGACGTTTCTTCTGCAAATCATGATGTAACCTTCTCAAAACTTCCAGATAAAAGCTTTAACCATTTGATCCAGAGAAACAAATTCCAAGTGTATTACAAGTGGCCTGCCCTCCAAAAGATAATTCTGAGGGGGGGTTTTTTGCCCACCTCCGCCCCCCCCCTCCACCCCCGGTATGTCTTCCTACCAGATTATAAATTTCTTTAGGGTCAAAAAATCCTCAGTGCCTAAATAGTGCCAGAATGAAATCTAGTACTTCAAAAATATCTGCTGAATGATTGAATCTCTTTCACCTTTTGTAACAAAATCTCTTGTCTGTGTCAAAATCATGAGACAGTCATTTTGGACAACAGAAAAATCCAGTAAAATTTTACCATTATATATCTCACCTTTATCTGTTCGTGGAACTGCTTAAATGTTCGTGGGACTATTGCTAGCTCAAGAAATACTTCTATCAAAAGACATTTTATAAACTGAGGGCCAAAGTTAATATCAGCTGACAGTGACCAAAGGGGATCAGAGCCAGGTATCCAGGCAAGCGTCACATTCTTTGCATAGCAGGATGGAGTGAAAATAAACAAGTAGGTGTTTCAGGTTAAAAGAATCAGTGTGACTGTCCTATGCTGCCTTGATAACAGACTATTAGAAAAGTAGGGATTACTCCTGCTCTTTCAAAGCAGTTGGACTCATTGTGGGTATCTGCTCCCATTTGCTGGAGGCTGACAAGACCTCAGCTCACCTCAACCTGATGGGTGGCAGCTGGTCTCCCCTCAGGTTGTTTGAGCAGCTGAGGGGCCAGCTGGAGTCAGAGCTTGATTGCTTGGTTTCTGTTTGCCTTTGCATCAGGCTACCGGGATCACCACCTGTCCCATGCTGCTGAGGGGTGTTTCTTGGGAATGTTTTATCTGTGACCAAGCTACAGAGAAATTATTTAAAGGAGCCAAAGGAATTCAGTCTTTCTCTCCTTGGACCCCTCTTGACCCCAATTAGCAGCTTTTGCCTATTTCCATTTTTGAAAAAGCCTTTTATAGTCCATTTTAGGTTTCAATTATACTGAGGATAGGCTTTCTTGTTGTTAGTGGTGGTAGGTTTTTTTTTTTTTTTGTAATGTGTGATTTATCTGCACTTTATTTTAACCCACTCCTTCCGACTTCTCCATCACAGATAAATGGCACCACTATTCACACAATTGAACAGAACAAGAATCTAGTAGTCAAACTCCATTTCTCTCTTTCCTTTGCTTCCTAAATTCAATCCAAAAGTAATTCCTACAAACTCTACCTTCTCAAAGTAGTGCAGCTAAGTGCCATTTTCTCCCTTATAGTACCCTACTTCAATCACGATTATCTTTCAATTGCATGAGTTGCATGAACCTTGTAAATGGCCTCCTGACTTCCATTCTCACTCTTAGAAGCATAGTCTATGCTCCAATCAGCAGCAAGAATGATATGCCTAATTCAATGATCTAATGTCACTTCCCCCAGTTATCCTACAGTGATTCCCTATCACACTTGGAATAAAACTCAAACGCCTCACCAAAACCCCAGGGACGCTATATAATAAGGCCCCTCCCTGCCTGGGTCTCAGATCCAACATGTAACACGCCCCCTTCAATTTCTCCAGCCTGTGTTCTTGTTGTTGGAAAACTCAAGTCAAGGTTATACCAGTCTCCACTTGAAAGATTTTGCACCATCTTCTCCCTCAATTGGGCTTGCTTTTCACACTATGACATCACTATAAGAAGGTCTCTTCTGGCTGAGACAACGTCTCCTATCAGTCACCATCATTCCACAGTATTTTATTTTCCTTATAGCATTTATTGCTGTCAGAAATTATCTTAAGTATTGGTGGGTTTCTTTGTTTATACTGTTTCTCTGCACCCTAGAATGAAAATTCCATGAAAGTCATAGCCATATATTCCTGCTTCCTATGTGTTCCCAATACCTAGAATAGTGCCTTGTTATTAATTAGCATAATAGATGCTAATAATATTTGTTTCTATTGCATAGAACACTGTTGAATCAACATAAAAAAATTAGCATGGAATCATTGTATTTTGTTTTCATCAAGAAGACGATATTTCCACTTTTTTTTTCAAATTTTGGATCTGTCTTAACCTGCCACAAGTGTATAGAGAAAAGAGAATCCTTGTACAATGTTGGTGGGAATGTAAATTGGTACAGCCATTATGGAAAATAATATGAATGTTTCTCAAAAAACTAAAAAAAAAAGACCTACCATACGATCCAGTAACCCCACTTCTGGGTACATATTCAAAGAAAATAAAATCAGCATCTTGAAGAGATATCTGCATCCCCATGGTCATTGCATCATTATTCAAAATACCAAGATATGGAAACAACTTAAGAGTCTCTCAATAAATATGTGGATAAAGAAAATGGTATACATTCATGCACACACTGGCATATTAATTGGTCATTAAAAAAACAAATTAAATTCATAGAAGTAAAGAGCAGGTGCTGGAGGTAGAAAATATGGGGACATGGTTAAAGGCTACAAATTATAAATTATAAGATTAAAAGCTTCTGGGGATTTAATATACAACTTGGTGACTATAGTTAGTAATACTATATTGTTTACTTGAAATTTGCTAAGAGAGCAGATCATAAGCATCCTCACCACATACGTATACACACAAAAAGTAACTATATATGAAGAATATATTAATTAATTTGGTTTTGATAATTATTATACAATACCTATGTAGTATATCAAGTTATTATGTTGTATACATTAGGTATATATAATTTTTTCAATTATACCTCAATAATACAAGAGAAAAAAATAAAAATTCTAGAGTCAAAAAATACAATAACTGAAAATTTAAGATTACTAAATAGAATCACCAGCAGGTTTTAACAGGTATAAATATCACTTAAGTGGAATCAAGATTGACATTATTCATTCTCAAAACAGAAAGAAAAAAATGAAGAAAAACGAATAGACTCCTCAGACACTTGTATAACACCAAAAAAGATACCAACTTATATGTTATGGGAGTCCAAGAAGTAGAAGAGAGAGACAAAGGGACAAAACAAATTAAATAAATACTGGCTAAAACTTTCCCAAACATGGTGGAAACGATTTATCTACATAACCAAGACGCTGGATGAACTCTAAGTAGAATAAAAGCAGAAATCTACAACTTAAAAATAAGTAATTTAATTGTCAAAATTCAAAGAAAAGAAGAAAATTTTCAAAGCATCAAGAAAGAACCGACTCATCACATAAAATACATTCTCAATAACATTGACAGCCAATTTTTCTTCATAAATCATAGAAGCCAGAAGGATGACATACTTAAGTATTGAAAGAAAAAACTGTCAAACAAAAAGTCTATAGACAGCAAAACTATATCTCAAATATAAAAATAAAAGTATTCACAGATAAAGAAAATCTGAAGGAATTTGCCACAAGTAGAACTGCCCTACAAAATATGCTAAAGGGTCATTCAGACTTAAACTAAAAACAACACACAGTAACTTTAAGCCATATGAAGGCATAAAGGATGCAGGTAAAGGTAAGATCATATAAAAATCCACTATTGTATTTGTGGTTTGTAAATTCTCTCTCTTTTCCTATATGACCACAAAGATAAATTCATAAAATAATAATTAGAAATATATGTTAATGAACAAACAATGTGTAAAGATGTAGTAACAGACAATAACGGTATAAAGGAAGGCAGAGCTATAAAACATTGAAGAAAGAAATTAAGGGAGACACAGATAAAGAGAAAGACATTCTATGTTCATGGATTGGAAGTCTAAATATTGTTAAATTGTCCATACTACCCAGAGCAACCTACAGATTTGATGCTATCTGCATCAAAATCCTAATAGCATTTTTATGGAACAAGAAACAATAATTCTAAAATTCCCATGGAATTACAAAAAATAGAAGAGCCAAACTGATTTTGAGAAACAAAAGCAAAGCAGAAGGCATCATACTTCCTGGTGTCACAAAGCTGCAATAATTAAAATTGTATAGTACTGACATAAAGACAGACGTAAAGCTCAATGGAACAGACTAGCAAGACAGAATTAAACCCATGCATACAAGGTCAACTGATCTTTGAAAAGGATATCAAAAGTATGCAATAAGGAAATGATTGTCTCTTCAATAAATGGTTTTGGGAAAACTGGATATTCACATGCAAAAGTGTAAAATTGGAACCCTTTCTCATACCACACACAAAAAATATCAACTCAAAATGGGTTAAAGTCTTAAACATAAGACTATATCTGCAAAATTCCTAAAAGAAAGATAAGGAAACCTTCTTGACATTGGTCTTGGCAATGATTACTTGGATATGACACAAAAATCATAAACAACAAAAGCAAAAATAGGCAAGTGAGATTACAACAAAGTAAAAAGACTGTGCAAAACAAAAGAAACAATTAACAGAATGAAGAAGCAACACAGAAAATAAGAGAAAATATTTGTAGACCATATATGTGATAAGGGTTTAATAGCTAAAATATATAAGGAACTCTTACAAAAAATTTAAAAGTTGGCATTGTCAGAATGTATAAAAATATGATCCAACTTTAAGCTGTCTACAAGAGATTCACTTTAGAGCATAAGACAAAATAGGCTGAAAGTGAAAAAATATTCCATGAAAATAGTAATCAAAAAATGATGAGGTGGCAAACATATCAGACAAAATACACTTTAAGTCAAAAATTGTTACATGAGACCAAAAAGAACATTATATATCAATCAAAGGGTCAATCACAAGAATATATAACATATATAAATGTATATCAACCTAACAACAGAGCCCCAAAATATATAGAGCAACAACCAATAGAATTGATAAGATAGACAGTTCTATAATAATCATTGGAAACTTCAATGCCTCACTTTCAACAATATCTAGAAAAAACTGGACAGGAGATAAAAAAAAGAAAACAGAGGTCTTAAACAACACTGTAACTACATCTAACAGATGTCAATAGAACATTCCACCCAACAGCAGAATATACATTCTTCTCAAATACATACGGAACATTCACCAGAATAAACCATATATCAAACCACGTTTCAATTAATATTAAAAGATTGAAATCATACAATGTGTTATCTCTGGTCACAATAAAAAGTTAGAAATCAAAATCAGAAGAAAAATTGAAAATTCCACAAATATGTAGAAATTAGGAAGCACATTCTTAAACAATCTATGATTCAAAGAAGAAATTATAAGGTAAATTAGAAAATACTTTGACAAATGAAAACTGAAAAGCAATATGCCAAACGTATGAGATACAGTAAAGCAAAACTCAGGAGAAAATTTGCAGCACTAACCACCCATATTAAAAAGTAAAAATATTTCAAATCAGTAACCTAATATTATACCTTAAAGAACTAGAAGAATAAAAAAAAAAAAGTCAGCAAAGGGAGGAAATAATAAAGATTAAAATAGAGATAAACAAATAGAGAATAGAAAAATACCAGACAAAATAAAACAAAAAATAGGTACTTTTAAAAGTTCAATAAAAAGGACAATAAGTAACTAGAACAACTACAAAAAACAGAGATGACTCAAATTACTCAAGTCAAAAATGAAAGTGGAAACATCACTACCACCTTACAGAAATAAAAATGATTGTAATAGGATACTGTAAGCAATTCTGCACCAGTAAATAAGAAAACATAAATGAAGTGAATTCCTGTAGACACACAAACTACCAAAACTGACTCAAGAAGAAATAAAAAGTCTGAATTAGTAATACTAAACCTCCCAACTAAAAAATGTCTGGGGTCAGGTGACTTCACTGGTGAATTCTATCAAACATATAAAGAAGAATTAACACCAATCTTTCTCAAACTCTTCCAAAAAATTGAAGAGCAAGAAACAGTTTCTAGCTCATGCAAAGAGGTAAGAATTATCCTGATACCAAAGCTAAATAAAGACATCGCAAAAAAAGAAAATGAGAGATTAGTATTTCAGACGAATATAGATATAACATTCTCAACAAAATATTAACAAACCAAATCCAAGAGCACATTAAAAGGATTATGCGCCATGACTAATGGGAATTATTCAGGAATGCAAAGGTACAGTAATGTAAGAAAATCAATCAATGTAATATAACACATAATAGAATGAAGACTTAATAAACACATGATTACCTCCACTAATACAGAAAAAAAGTATAACAAATTAAGCATCCTTTCTTGATTTAAAAAAACACTCCCAGTAAACTAGGAACCAGGGAGAACTTTCTCAACAAAAAAAGGCCCAGTTAACATAATACTCAGTGTTGAAAACCTACTCTTTCTCCCTAAGATCAGGAACAAGACAAGAAGTACTCACTTTTGCCACACTGCTAATGAAAGTTCTAGCCAGAGCAATTAGGCAACCTGGTATATAAATTTAAAAATGAGATATAAAGCCCTCTTCTTATTCATAGAAAATCCTTAAAAATAAACACACACAAAAAAAGATAATAAATGAATTTTTCAAAGTTGTAGAATACTAGAGTAGCACACAAAAAAGTGATACTTCTATACACTGATAATTAACAATCATAAAGCAAATTAAGATAAAAGCATCAAAAAATAAAATGCGTACATATAAACTGAATCAAGGAAATACAAGACTCATACACCAAAAATTTCCAAATGCTAGTGAAAGAAATTAAAGACCTAAATAAATGCAAAGACATCACGTACTTGTGGATTGAAAATTTTGAAATTGTTAACATGGAATTACTATTCAAACTTATCTACCAATTGATTGCAATTCTTATAAAAAAAATTTCAATAGCTTTTTTGGCAGAAATGGAAAATCTGATCCTAAATTTTATATGAAATTATGAGGCAACCAATTAGCCAAAAAAAAAATATTGAAAAAGAAAAAGAAAGTTAGAGAGCTCATACATCCTGATTTCAAAACTTACAACAAGACTACAGTAATCAAAATAATATGGTACTGGCATAAGTAGAGACATTTAGAACTATGGATTAGAATCAGAATCTACAAATGAACCTGTGTATACACAGTCACTGAATTTTCAACAAGGTGCCGGAGCCATTTAATAAAACACTCACTTCAGCAAATACTGCTGGGACAAGTAGAGACCATGCAAAGATTGAAGTTGGACTCTTGCTTCACTCCATATACAAAAATCAACTAAAAAATGCATCAAAGTTCTAATTCTAAGAGCTAAAACTACAAAACCCTTCGAGAAACATATGAGTTGATCTTCATAACCTTAGATTTGGCAATGCTTTTTCTTTTTTGAGTTGGAATCTCACTCTGTCACCCAGGCTGGAGGACAGTGGCACACTCACGGCCATCACAGCCTCGACCTGCTGGACTTAAGCAATCCTTCCACCTCAGCCTTCCAAATAGCTGGAACTACAGACGCACGCCACTACGTCTGGCTAATTTCTGTGATTTACTGTAGAGATGAGGTCTCACCAAGTTGCCCAGGCTGGTCTCGAACCCCTGGCCTCAGTCAATCCTCTTGCCTCGGCCTCCCAAAGTGCTGGGATTACAGGCTGAGCCACCACACCAGCCTTGGCAATGCTTTTTAAGATATAACATTAAAAGCACAAACAGCCAAAAAAATAGTTTGGATCTCATCAAAAGTAAAAAATTTTGTTTTGACTATTACTTTACTGACATCCTGTTTTTACTTTAAAGAAAAGATTATTACTTTTTTTCTTACTTTTACTTTATTGACACCATCAATAAAGTGAAAACACAATTCTCAGAATGGGAGAAGATATTTGCAAATCATATATTTGGTGTCTAGTACCCGGAATTTATAAGGAACTATGACAACCCAACAAGACAATCAAATTTTCAAAATGAACAAAGGATCTGAATAGATATTTCTCCAGAGAAGATATACAAACAGCCAAAAAGCACATCAAGAGATGATTGGCACCATTAGTTATTAGTCAAATGCAAATAAAGTCACAGACAGATACCCCTGCACACCTACTAGGAAGACATAATTTACAAGACAGACAATAAGAAGTATTGGCTAGGATGTGCAGAAAAGGGAACACTCACACATTGCTAAAGTAATATAAAATGATGCCTCACTTTGAAAAGCAGGTAGTCCCTCAAAATATGAAACATATAGTTACCATATGATCCAGCCATTCTACTTCTAGACATATATTTGAAACACTGAAAAGTTTTGCACAACAATATTCATAGCAGCATTTTTCACAATAGCCCAAAGGTAGAAACAATTCAAGGTACACCAATTGATAAATGTATTTTAAAATGTGGTGTATCTGAACAACAAATATTACTCTGGCACAAAATGGAATGAAGTTCTAATAAATGTCACATCATCCTTGAAAACATACTAAGTGAAAAAGCCAGACAAAAGACCATGTATTGCACAATTCCATTTCTATGAATTGTTCATAGTAGACAAATCCACAGAGACATAAAGTAAATTAGTTGTTTTTAGGGCATGGGGTGAAGAAAAAATGAGAAACAGCTGCTAATGGATATGGGGGTTTCATTTGGGGGTGATAAAATATTCTGGAATTAGACACTGGCAATGGTTGCACAACTTTGTGAGTATGCTAAAAACACTGCATATATGCTCTAAAACATAGGAAAATTATTGTGTGATAAAGTTGAGACTGCAGTCATGAGGGATAGTGCAATAAATAATGTTGAAGCAATGACTAAACATAGAGTGAGGAAGTAAGACTAGAAACTTATCTCACATACTTCATAGAAGTAAATTCAAAATGACTGAATGACTTAAATTTAAAAATTAAAACTTAGAGGCAATAAGACAAGGAAAATATGTTAAAACCTTTGGAGTAAAGTTTTTATAAATATTGCGCAAAATACAAAAGAATTTTTTAAATCAGTTTTTGCCCAGCAAAATACACAGTAAGCAAAGTAAAATAATTAATAATGAGAAATAAATATTAGCAACTCTTACAAGGAAGGGTATGTGATTCAAAATATGAATTTAAAATCAAAAATACTTGTTAAGAAGGGAACATACATAAACAGATCACTTACAGAAAAAGAAATTCTAATGGTTCTGAGACATAGAAAAGAATGCTCAACCTGACTCAGAGAAGAAAGAAGGAAAAAAATCCTAAAAAACACTGTTTTTTACTTATCATAAGGACAAAGAATAGAAAAATTTTTTAAACATCGTGTTAAAGAGAATTTAGAAAAGTAGTCATTCTAGATTTGTTAGAAGTGATTATAACTCAAAGGGCAGTTGGGCAATGTATATCAAAATATATAATGCTCATGTCTTTTGACACCAAGATATGTCTCCCAAATATCTATTATTCCCAGAAATATATTCACATTTATGAATGATGAAATTTATTACAATATTATTTACATTAGTAAAAATTGGAAACAACTTAAATGTCTACCAGTGAGGCATAGAATCTCATTAAACAAATGACATGATACAGCTGTTCAATACAATATAACACACCCGTTAAAAAGAGTGAGGCTTCTCTTTCCATATTGATATAGACAGATCACCTAGAAATATTAAGTGAAATACAAGCTGAACAATGTGAACAATACATTACCATTTGTGTAGGGAATAATAACAATATAAATAGTAATACATTTGTTTGTGCAATGGATGGCTTATATCTGAAAGAATAACAAGAGCTGGTAGCATTAATGATCTCCAGGGGAGGAAACTGGAGATTGGAAATCAAGGGATGGAGGAGGTCATGGTTTTTTCTCTATGCAATTTTGTACTTCTGAATTTTTACCATGTGGATGGTTTGTTATTCACCCAAAAAGAAAATGGAAGGCAGGAGGCAGACAGAAGAACAGGCAAAAAGGGAGACAAGGAAGAAGGAAGGAAGGAAGAGAAGGAGGGAGGGAGGGAGGGAGGGAGGGAATTTGACAATAGCATTACCATAATACTATAAGAAAGGGATTGGCAGTAGCTGGAAACTGCCAGTGGGGGGCGGGGGGAGAGGAGAATACAACATCAATAAGAGTACCTGATCTCAAACCAGGCAAAGTGGGGACCAAAGGGAGGCCCAAACTTTATCTGTATGATAACCATTTGTATACCTAATACCGAATTATACCCCACATCTTTAAAATTTAAAAAAAGGAAAAAGAAACAAAGCAATACGTCTTTAATGGCAGTAACACAAAAATAAATTTTATTCCCTCTGGAATTTTAAGTTTTTTTCAGCAGAGAATAACTAATGAACACTGTTTTTCCAATCCCATCTCAGCCCCCAAAGCCCCACATTCTCAAGGGAGTGGGTATTCATCCCTTAGGCCCCAGCTATAAACTCCCTGAATAGAAGAAACCATGCAGAGAAACCTTGGTGGGCAATCAGCCTGCACCAGTTGCAGAAAGAGAATGTGGAGACAACACTCACGTAAGTAAAACAAAGCAAATTTCATTTTCAAAATCAGCTGTGTAACATCACAGTGTGTGCGGGAAGTGGCAATGAAAAAGTGTCAGAGCCAAAGTCCTAACACAGTTTACCCCAAGACCAGAAAGAGTCACATTATTCCTTGTACTATAATGGAAATGGAGTGAGAGATTTGAATTGGGTGCGTGTTGCCTGGGGAAGGATGTAAATGAAGAAATAATTGCATTGGTCAATCGACTGATCAATCCATCAGTCAATCAAAATTACACATCTTTTACTCATAAGTATTATTTACATGTGTTATTATGGCCATTTGAGGAACACCCAATTAATGCCGCCCCTGTGCTGGGAATTTTACATAAATTTGCACACTTGAACTTCCCATCATTTCAAAACAGGTTCTACTTTTCCTCTTTTTTTTTCTTTTTTTTTAATTTAAATGTTTATAGATTCAAAAGAAGTTGCAAAGATTGCTCAGAGAAGTTCTATGAACCCTTTACCCAAGTTTTCCTTCAATTGTTACATCTTACATAAGTACACTGTAACACCAAAACCAGGATTTTGGTATTGGTTCAGCGTGTATATGTGGCTCTGTCATTTTGTTGTTCATTTGCATTTGTGTAACTATAATCAAGATACAGACCTATTTCATCACAATATCATATTTCATACAGATCCCTCATGCTAGCCCTGGTAGTTCCACAGACAACCCCCCCATCACCTCTAACCCTCAACAGTCATTAACCTGTTTGCCATCTCTACAGCTTTGCCATTTTGATAAGAAAAATGAAATCATGTAATGTGTCCTCCCCTTTGGAAATAGGCTTTTTTTTTTTTTTTTTTCATAATGCCATGGAGAGCCATCTAAGTTGTTGCATGCATTAATAGTTTGTTCCTCTTTATTGCAAAGTAATATTGTATAGTAAAGATGTACCACACCTTGTTTAGCCAATCACCTGTTGTGTAACATTTTGGTTGTTTATGGTTTGGGGCTATTACAAATAAAGGTAAACTGTTTACACATTAGCATGGCCAGGGGTTTTGTGTAAATATAATTGTATAGGAGTATAAGAACTGAACAAATATGGTAAGCATATGTTTAGTTTTCAAAGAAACTATTTATTTTCCAGTGACTGTATCATTTTACATTCCCATCATCACTATATGAGATATCTTGTTACGTTGCATCTTTGCTACCATTTGATATTGTCACTATTTTTATTATTTATAATGATAACTCACCATTTGTAGTATTGATATTCAATTGTTATTAATTTACATTTCCTTAGTGCCTTATGATGTGAACATATTTTCATGTGACGGTTTATCATCCATCTAACCCTCTTTTATGAAATGTTTATTTATACCTTTCATCCGTTTTCTGATTTTTTTAATGTTGAGTTTGAGACTTCCTTATATATTCTAGATATGAGTCCTTTGACAGATATGTGGTCTGAGAATATTTTTTCTCAGTACATAGCATGTTTTTTCATCCTCTTAATCAGGCCTTTAACAAAGCAAAAGTTTTCATTTGGATGAGGTTCTATTTATTTATTTATTGTATTTTTTGTCATCTCTAAGAATGCTTCACTAAGCTCTAATATCTGAAAAAATTGTCTTACTTATAAAACTTCTGCAAGTTTTACAGTTTAAAATTTACTTTTAAATATATTATCCATTATGAGTTAATTTTTGTATACGGTGTGAAATTTAGGTTGAGTTCATTTTTTTTGCCTATGGATATTCAATTTCTCTAGCACCATTTATCAAAAAACTAACCTTCCTCTATGGAATGTCTTTTGTATCTTTATCAAAAATCAGTTGGCTGTATTTGTGTAGATCTATTTCTGGGTTATCTTTTCTACTTCATCTTTGTGTCTATCCCTCCACCAATATTGTAGTGTTACTTACTATAGCTGTACAGTCATGCGTGGTAAAATGACATTTTGGTCAATGATGGACTACATACAATGGTGGTCCCATAAGATTATAATGGAACAAAAAAATTCCTATCATCTAGCAACGTCTACACATTGTAACTTTATAGTACAACACATTACTCATGTGTTTGTAGTGATGTGAGTATAAAGAAACCTAATATGCTTCCAATTGTATAAAAGTATAACATACAATTATGTACAGTACATAATGCTCAATGATAATAACTATGTCACAAGTTTATGTGTTTACTACGCTATACTTTTATTATTATTTTACAGTATACCCTTTCTACTTATTAAAAAAAGTTAATTGTGAAACAGCTTTGGGCAGGTCCTTCAGGAGGTATCCCAGAAAAAAGCATTGTTATCACAAAAGATGACAGTTCCATGTGTGTTATTGCCCTTGGGACCTTCCAGTAGCACAAGATGTGAAGGCAGAAAACAGTGATATTGATGAGTCTAAATCTGTGTAAGCAGAGGCTAATGTATGTGTTTATGTCTTAGTTTACTTTTTTTTGCATCGAAAAAGTAAAATAAAATTAATTTAAAACCAAAAAAAAATCTTAAAGAATAAGCATATAAGAGAAAATATTTTGTGCCATTGTACATGTGTTGTGTCTTAAGTGAAGTATTATTACAAAAGAGTCAAAAGTATTTTAAAAATGTAAAAGTTTATAAAGTAAAAAAGTTACCATATGCTAAGATTAATTTATTATTAAGCAAATAAAATTTTTTATAAATTGAATGTAGCCTAAGTGTGCAGTGTTTATAAAATCTGCAGTAGTGTTTTTAGGAAGATGGTTCAGGTCTAGAAATAGTATGCACTACTTTTACTCATGTTCATTGGCCAGAACATTATTTCATGGTCACACATAAACACATTTAGTTGGAAGTGTGGTCTATCTCTGTGCCCAGATGCAAAGGTATATGTATTAATGAACAGCAAGCCAATTTCTGTTATATCGAGGGTCCATGACACATCACTCCACAGTGAGCATCACTTAACAATATGGAGTGGTGTTTAAGAATAAAGTATGAGGGCTTACTGTATATTAAAAAAACTATAAATGAATATATCTCAGCTATATATACATAGCCAGGTACAAAGGTAGCATAATTCCAAAGCAGAAAAGCAAAGAGACGTATAATTTAAAGTAAGCTATCATCATATATTAATCAAATGGTAGCAAGATGATTTTTCTTTCTGCTAGGCTATAGTAATGGTGGAAAATGCAAACTTACCCCTCTCATATTTATTAACTAAGAGGACTACTTGGCTTGTGAAATAAATCATCTAGAGAAGAGTTGCAGAAAGATAGTGGTACAAACTAGGAGGCCTTCAAACATTTGTGGACCATGAATATATCTTAGAAAATTATTCTCTGTAATTCTATTAATTTCAAGAGCTTGAACCAGGATTAAATGATTAAAATGATAAATTGCTGAGAAAAACTGTAGGTTGCTAAAAAGGTATGAAATCATATTTGAATATTGCCTTATAGCCAAGCACGGTGGCTTACGCCTATAATCCCAGCACTTTGAGAGGTGGAGGCAAGAGGCTTGCCTGAATCCACAGGTTCGAGACCAGCCTGGGCAATTTGGTGAGACGTCACCTCTACAATAAATCAAAAAATTAGCCAGGCACGGTGGCACATGCCTGTAGTTCCAGCTACTTGAAAGGTTGAGGAGAAAGGATTGCCTGAGACCAGCAGGTCGAAGTTGCGGTGGCCGTGAGCATGCCACTGCACTCCAACTTGGGTGACAGAGTGAGACTCCTACTCAGAAAAAAAAAATTGCCTTATGCAAATATGAGTGCCTTTCTCATATAACAGAAAAGTATGTTAATCTTTGCTGTTTAGAATCACACATTAAAAGTCAATATTTTTCTTTTTTTCTTGAATTGGAGTCTCATTCCATCACCTAGGCTGGAGTGCAGTGGCATGCTCACTGCCACCCCAGCATCGACCTGCTGGGCTCAGGTGATCCTTCCACCTCAGCCTTCCAAGTAGCCAGAACCTTAGGCACATGCTACCACACCTGGCTAATTTTTTGATTTGTTGTAGAGATGAGGTCTCGCCAAGTTGCTCAGGTTGGTCTCGAACCCATGGGCTCAGGTAATCCTCTCACCTCAGCCTCCCAAAGTGCTAGGATCACAGGCTTGAGTCACTACACCTAGCCAAAAGTCAGTATTTTTCTGTGAAATAGTCTTCATTTTTAAAGTGAGTTGATGGCTCCCATAACACTGTTTATGTTGTGGTTTCTTATCAGTAAGATAGAAAATAATATTTGGGGGAAAAAAAAACCCTGTTGTGAATGTTTGTCACCAAAATCCAAGTCAAAAGGTGACGTGAAAAGTAAGATTTTTATTTTAAGAAGTCACAAAGGTTTTTGTTGCTTTTTTTTCTTGGTCCCTTTTAGATTTTTAGTAGGCATGACACAAGGAAATGGCACGGAAGTGACTGAATTCTTTCTTCTGGGATTTGGTGCTCAACATGAGTTTCAGTATGTCCTCTTTATTATATTTCTTTTGATCTATGTGACTTCCATGGTAGGAAACATTGGAATGATTCTACTCATCAAGATAGATTCCAGACTTCAAACACCCATGTACTTTTTTCTACAACATTTGGCTTTTGTTGATATCTGTTACACATCTGCTATTACTCCCAAGATGCTCCAAAACTTCTCACAAGAAAATAACTTGATTTCATTTCGGGGCTGTGTGATGCAGTTATTGGTTTATGCAACATTTGCAACTAGTGACTGTTACCTTCTGGCTGCAATGGCAGTGGACCGTTATGTCGCCATCTGTAAACCCCTTCACTATCCTATAATCATGTCTCGAACTGTTTGCATCCAACTGGTAGCTGCATCATATGTCATGGGCTCAATAAACGCCTCTGTACACACAGGCTTTACATTTTCACTGTCCTTCTGCAAGTCCAACAACATCAATCACTTTTTCTGTGATGTTCCCCCAATCCTCTCCCTTTCATGCTCCAACAC
>CAUYQG010243739.1:0-14439 GCA_963574415.1 Tarsius wallacei
TGCTGAATTGCTGTCTTAAAGTATCAAGCAGGTCTATTGAAACAAAAGACATCAATAATTCTTATATAGCTCAGTTGGCCAGTTTGAACCAGGCTTTGATAGAGGTAAATGTCAAGTTAGAGATGAGGTACAAAGGAAGACCCTGACTACTTACAAAAACACAAGTAGGATGTATTAGTCTGGTTGGGTCAGGAAAAACCACTATAAAATTTATGGGAGTAGAGGTATTCAATATAGGAATTAGGGTTTACTCAACAGGAGCTGGGAGAATGAAAGTTTCTGATCCTCTGGCCTCAACCTTTCAGAAACAGTCACTAAAGATTTCATTCTGGAGACTGGAGTAGGTAGAGAAACCAAAGTTTACAGAGAAGCCTGAGAAGCTGCCATGTCTTGTTACAACCTCAAAGCAAGAATTCCTGGAAATATCTGTGCAAGTACTGTATCTGGCCACCACAGTCTAAAAGTAGGAGCTCAGGGACAGGTCCATGAAGCTTTCGTATCTGGCTTTCATGACTTCCCAAGAATAACTACCTTTCCCTTCTCTCTTCTAAATCACATGAGTACCTCTCCTTAGCAGACTAACCCAGGCCACATAGGGAAGATGATCCTTGGCTTCTCTACATTGTAGACCATAGAGGTGACAATACAGAACATGAGGCTTCACACAGCATTGAATGAACCAAGCTGACAGGAAAGAAAGAACACTGTAGCTGGAGGAACTAGCACAACAAAGGTGTATATGGAGGTATAAGGCAGTATGGTTTATTCAGGTTTTATTCATGCAAGAATCCAGGATGTATATAGCATAAGCTGCAGGGTAGAAAATGATTCAGGAAGTATATGGGAGTCAAACAACGAAAGACTTTGCAAGTAATACAAAACTCATGGAGAACCATTGAAAGGATTTGAGCATGGATGCGATATAATAAAAATTATGTTTCATTAAGATAGCTCTAGCATTGATAGAGGATTAGAGAACTGATTAGGGAAATGCAAATCTAGATACATCTGGAGGACTGTGACAAAAATCATAAGGGCCTGTATCAATGTGGTTGCAACAGGAATGGAGAGAAGCCAATGGATTTAAAATATCTTTTAAAGAGTTTTGTTGTTACTACTCTCACAGCAGTATTCTACTGATTAAAGAGTTTTAGAGGTAAGCAGAGGAGTCTATGAACACTCTTCTGGTCTCTGGCATGGGTATCTGAAAACATAATAAGAGCATTACTCAGAACACAGAAAGCAAAGAGAACATTACTTAGAAAAGTGAGATAAGCTGGGGGAAATGACTTTGTTAAATTCAGAAAAGCCTAAAACAGATACTTGCTTCTCAGATCTTGGTGGTATCTGTCTCTGTTTGTATTGCAGTGTGATTTGGAGGGAATCATGCCAAATGTGACGATCAGCTTGAGTCTCCCCACCAATGGATCTCCACTTCAAGATATTCTAGTTCACCCTTGTGTGACTTCTCTTGACTCTGCCATTCTGACTTCTAGTAGCATTGATACAATGGATGACTCTGCATTTAGTGGGCCTTACAAATTTCCATTCTCTCCACCTTTAGAGTCATTCAACTTATGCTACTACACTTCTCAGGTAAACAACCTTGGAAAAGTCAAGACTTTGCTAATCTTTGTATTTACAAATCCTGTTGATAAGCATGTCATTCTTTTTTATTTTTAATGTTCCCTGAAAAAAAATCCATGGCCATAGGATAGATCCGGATATGACTGAGTCATTGTTTTAACCATGAATGCAAAATACCTCTAATCCCAAGCAACCTTAGTTACAAATATCTAATATTATTAATGGCTATTTATTGCTTATTGAATACTGCTGTGTGACATTGTTCTAGGCACTTTTAATGTACTTTCTTTAGTTCCTTTAGAAGTTGTTAAGGTGGTAGGTATTATTATTCCCATTTTACAAATGAGAAGAGTCTCAGAAAAGTCAAATGACTTGCCCAAGGTCATATAACTGACAAAATGGCACAGCCTAGATTTCAACTCATATTTTTCAGACTCCCACACTCCTTTTCCACTATACTATTTGTCTCTTGTCCTAGTTGTGAATCACTAGGTTAGAAAAACCTACTCAAGCTAGCTTGAGTAGAGAGAATGCAACAGGCAGTCTTATTGTCATTTAAGGATATGGAAAAAAGTATGCCCACATCACACTGGAACTAGAGCTAGAAAATTAAAATTAAAATCACTCTCTACACAAGGTCCACACTGTCTCATCTCTGCTTCTTGTTCTCTTTCAACTGGCATTTTCTCTGCTTGCATGTGACCTTACAGCTAGAGGCCCTACACCATATAGGTGGAGTCTCTGTCTTACTTCAAATGTACCAGAAAGAATGACCGGCTCACCCCAGCCTACAAATTATTTCTCCTTTAGTCACTTATTAGTGACCAATCAAGTAAGCTACTGTTGACCTAGGGGCTTTGGAGAGTCACAGGATTCAAATGGAGCAGCAAGAACTGTGGGCAGGGTGGTGGTGATCAGTATGTCTTGTGCATGATCTATGCTGCAGGTCAGAAAACCTGGAGGAAGGGAGTCTGGACAAGCAAGAGTAGGGACAGGAATACATTGTGCCCCCTTGTGAGGCATTTTTCTCCCCTCTGAGCACAGAGATACAAGAATCTGTTCTCAGTATGAATATAGATCCATTATTGCTATTGCCAAACAACTTGGAGTAACCTGTGAGTCAATAAAGACACAACTGTATATAAAGACTATGTTACCGCAAGACATTTTTTTCAGTCACTATTGGTATTTTAGACCCATTAACCTGAGAATTGTATAAAAATTTGCTTATGTTTGTTTTCAGGTCCCCGTTCCACCAATTTTGGGTTTTTATCAAGTGAAAGAGGAAGAAGTACAACTAAGAATAACAGTCAATTTAAAACTTCATGAAAGTGTAAAAAATAATTTTGAATTCTGTGAAGCTCATATACCTTTTTACAATAGGTAGGAATAAAATAACACGATGCCATGATTTCTGCCTTCATTAGTACGTTCCTCTTCCCCATAATAAATTGTTTGTCTCTGTTTTTTTACCTTATTGAAAAGATCTAAATAACTTTATGTTTTTCAAATGAATACTGATTATAAACCAAAACATGATCATAAAAATAGGCCAGGCATGTTGGCTCACGCCTGTAATCCCAGCACTTGGGATGCCAAAGTGAGAGGATTGCTTGAGCCCAGCAGTTCAAGACCAGTCTAGGAAACATAGCAAGACTTTGTCTTTATAAAAAAAATTAAAAAATTAGCCAGGTATGGTGGCACATACTTGTATTCCCAGCTACTCAGGAGGCTGAGGCGGGAGGATCACCTGAACCCAGGAGGTCAAGGTTTTGGTGTGCTGTGATCATGCCACTGCACTCCAGCTTGGGTGACAGAGTGAGACCCCAAATCATTCAAAAAAATTATTTAAAAAAATAAAATAATAAGAGATAATAATCAAAACAATCTCTTTGCCTTTAAATGTGTCATTTTTTTGTTAAACTTTCTAGTAAATGACAAACTTAAGCCAATGTAGCTTCCTCAGGAATTATTTTACTACTGGCTTTATTTCTAGCAATTTCTTTGTATTCAATAAAGTCATGTCCAATTGTTAACAGGATTACTCTCCCTCATCAGTTTTACTTTTAGATTTATTCTGCAGCATAGTTCTTTTCAAAGTCTACCTAAATGTATAGTAAAATCAAAGTTTTAATGGTAATTCAATCCATGTAAGTGTACTAAAACATTCTATATGATTTCATAGTTATCTTTAAGATGAATAGTGAAATATATATCATGATCAAAAATGTTTATGGTTTATGGGTGTTTTTTGAGGTTTAATATTTATCATTCTATTCTGCAAACTTGAACATAGATCTGCTTTTATGCTATCCTTATATTAAGTAACAAAACACGATTTGTCTTAGATCTCTTAAAACTCTTAAGTCTGTGATCATTTTTTCTCTCTTTTGTCCTTTTCTTTTTTAAAGAGGTCCAATCACACATGTGGAATACAAAGTTAGTTTTGGCCAGCTTGAAGTATTTCGAGAAAAAAGCTTATTGATCTGGACTATTGGTGAGCAAAGTTTTCTTTATTGGCTTTTTTCCATTTGTTATAAAATCTACCTTACTTAGAATAGTTGATTGGTGTATTTGTAATTTTAGGCCAGAAGTTTCCGAAATCATTGGAAATTAGTCTTTCTGGAACTGTAACTTTTGGCACCAAGAGCCATGCGAAGGAGCCATTTGACCCAACTTGTGTTGGAGGAACAGCATATTTAAAGGTAAACATATCTATATGTCTCACTGATGTTTTCCACCAATATTTTTGGATTTTTTTTTTTTTTTTTGGTCTGGACTAAGTCCTTTTCTGGATTTTTGGTTGATTCTTTTTGTTTGGTATTAATCACTTTTGTACGTCACTTAGTACTTTAAAAATTTTAAGGGAGCCAGGTGCAGTAGTAGGCATTTGTAGTCGCAGATAGTTGGGAGGCTGAGGCAGGAAGATTGTTTAACCCCAGGAGGTCAAGACTGGTATGCACAATCATGGTGATCTTGCCTGTAGCCACTGTACTCCAGCCTGGGCAACATAGTAAGACCTCATGTCTTTAAAAAAAAAAAAAAAAACAGAATTTAAGGGAAATAAGTATAGCCTAAACACCTCAACTTAACCTAATTCTACCCAGTTCTTAGTTACCAAATTCAAATTTCGTATGCAAAAGAACATATGTAATCATTGCCCCCTAGGGATTTTTCAGTGATGCACATCAGTAATTGACCAGTGCTAACTGCTTTTGCTGTTTTAAAGAAAGAGTAAGCACATTTGGCCAAAGTGGTCAAAGAAAGTCTTGCGGAGATGAACTTTAAACAAAACTCTGTGGCCTAGATAAGCATAAATATGAAACCCTGAATTGATTAACATTTGTTTAAGTTAAGAAATGACTTCAAAGAATGAAGAAGAGTAAAGAAGGCAGGCTTGGGAACCAGGACTAAAAACAATAGTACTATATGAGGTTAGATAAGTCATTTAGGCTTGGATTATAGAGAGTTTGAGTCTGACTTTTATTCCTTTGGTTGATGTTATACTTTTTTGAGTAAGAGAGTAGTCTTTCACAAAGGGATACTTTATGAATGTCAACCTGGAATAGATGTGAGGACAGTGAATGAAAACACTAGAAACAAATAAACCATTCTATAGCATATTCATGTTCCAAATGAGGAGAAACAATAAGTTAATGCTGCTGAGCTAGTGTAGTGTCAGCTGAAAGAGAAAGGAAGGGACTACTGTAAGAGCCATGATAAAAGTAAAGCCTTTACCACAAGTTAAATACAAAGATAAGAAACTATTATAAGTCAAAGATGGTGTTGTTCAAAAACATATGTAACTTAAACCAGACTTGATGATTTAGGAGGGTAGAAACATGTAAATCTCATTCATAATTTTATCTCCAACATCTAGTCCAGTACCTAGCATATAAATATTTGCTGAAAAAATGAATATACTTAAAAGAAAGTATTGATATGGAAAAAATTGGTAGTGAGTAGGTTTCATATCATAACTGTTGCTGGTAATAGCTAAAAACCTAATGCTTTGTTCTCAGGAGAGAGATCAGCTGTGTATAAGGATTTAGGAGTTATCCACTTCGAAGAAATAGTTGAGGCAGTGGAAATGAATAAGATCAGAAAAAGATAAGGGGAAGATTCGGAAGGACCAGTGAGGGAATTGATGCGTGATCAAAATGGTAACAGGAAAACTCAAATAGAATGATGTTAAATCAAAAAAGAAAGATTGAAATCTATACATAGAGGCAATAAGAGGAAGTGGCAGTGAAGTCATAAGTATACTTGTAATAATTCATTTTTTCTATCTTGGTTTCACCTATATCCACAAGCTTTGTTTTAAGATTATTATGAAAATTTTTACTTTAGATGTCTTTCAGGAAAAAACATGGAATGTGACCACATTGTATGTCCTCCAGAAATATAGATTATGATTTCCCATTAATTTCCTTGCCTAACCAGTTACAATATCATGGAAAGCATGCAATACATATTTGTGTCCCTTGAATGGACTAAAATATCTCAGTTGTGTGAAAATCAACCTTGTCATAACTTCCAGCATTCAGAATTATACCAAATAAGCAAACGAGAGCCCTTTATTATCAGATAATTTGAGTTGCAACAGGAAAGAAAATCGCTGAGAAGATCTGAACAGTGCATTATATTCTAAATCACATCCAGTGCATGCAGTCAGTTTGGCAATTAAAGGAGAAAGAAAATGGGAGAAATTTGCAAGGAAGGGAACTAGGGAAAAAATATAGGAAAGATATCAGGAATACTGAAAAATCAGGAGCATTAGGCAGTAGAGATAAGGAGAACCACAGCCAAAAGAGACTGGAGCTCCTTGAAACAGACTTCGTATTCCTGTGATTGTCATTGTAACTCAGAGGCACCTGTCACTATGCCTTCAGAGAAGGTACTAATAACTCACTCTGTTATAGCACAATATAATAATTGGCAATTATAATGATAACCCCACATTGTCAGTAAAACCTAGGAACTGTGGATCATGTTTTGGAAGGATTTTCTAAGTGAGGGCAGGGATAAGGTCTGTAAAAATTAAATTTCACTCTTCTGGAAAATTAAGTAGAGCCACTGATTCTCCCCCAAACACAAGATAGAGTGATGTTTCTGTTTTAGTAGTTGCATTCTTGTGTTTTACCAGAAGATATATATGTTCCTGCCTGTAAAAGAATTATGATCTGAAATATATCATAATCACACAGCCCTAGGGATAGAAGAGAATGTATGGTGTGCCAGCCAGCATTAAAGGAGCACCAGCTTTTGTAGTCAGGCAAGCTGAGTTCAGATGCCAGCTCTGCTACTTACATGCTGGGGTGCCAATTGATTCCACCTCTGAACCTCAGTTCCCTCATGTATAAAATGGGGATACGTTGCACTAAGGACTAGTGGTCATGTTAGTAAAGTGCCTGATATGTGTTAGGTACTTCATAATGACAGTTTTACAAAGAAATGACCCTAATACAAAGGGAAAAATAATTTGTGTGTGTGCACACACATGTGCGTGTATACACAACAATTCAAGTTTAATACTTGTGATTTTTATTTTGTGAACTGTATGAGATAAAGTCCCTAAGATTGTATCAAGGGAAAAAATATAACGTTTTTACCAAATAATCACCTTAACTTGGAACATTTATCTTATTTTTTCTAGCTCCATTTTAAGATCTTAGATTACACACTCACTGGGTGTTATGCAGATCAGCATTCCGTTCAAGTTTTTGCATCAGGAAAACCAAAGATAAGTGCACGTAAGTTATACAGATTCAAACTAAAGGGAATTAAAATAGTGTTATGCAGTTACTACCTAAGGTAAAATTAAATTGTAACAGAGCTTGGAGATTGGAGAATAATTCCAATTTATACAATTCTGCATAGCAGTTTGTGTACTTTACACTGCCATCTGCCTTCCCTGCTTAATAGTTTGTGTACTATATACTGCCTTCTCCTCTTTATAAAATAGTTTGGGGGAGTAAGGATAGGGATGGAGGTGAACTTTAGTGTAAAGATGGATTTTTTTGGGGGGGTTATAATAAACTGTTCTACTCAGAGGTGGTTCACAGGCACTTTGGTGTTGGACAGACAGGGGTTTGAGTCTAGCTGAGAGATTTTTATTAGCTGTGTAGCTTTGGGCAATTTGGTGAACTTCTTGAAGTCGTAGTTTCCTCGTCATCTATAAAATGGAAATAATAGTGCTATTTTCCTCAGAATTGTTGAGGTTTAAATAAGATTATATTGACCAACCAGTTAGCATGAGACTTAGTATATAGTGTGTATTCAGTAGATGTTAACTATAATTATTCTTTAAAGTTTTAAAATATTTTTAGCAAATGTTGAATTAATAAGCATTATTTAGCATCTCTATTCTACTAGCAGGAGAACAAGAAAAAGATGTTTCCTGCCTTCAGAGTATTTATTGGTTGGTGAAATATAGATACATAGCTATGAAACAGATGACAGTGTAGGAAGACAAAAGGCAATGTATAAATAAATTGAAAATTATTTAATTTGGACCAATACAAATGTGTAACATAGGATAGAAAAGTAGCTAGAGGATGGGCTTGGTGGCTCAACCTGTAATCCCAGCACTTTGGGAGGCTGAGGTGAGTGGATTGCCTGAGCCTGCGGGTTTGGGATCAGCCCAGGCAACTTGGTAAGACCTTGTCTCTACAATAAATAAAAAATTAGCCGGGTGTGGTAGCATGCGCCTGTAGTTCTGGCTACTTGGAAGGCTGAGGCGAAGGATCGCCGGAGCCCAGCAGGTCGATGCTGGGGTGGCCGTGAGCATGCTACCACACTCCAGCCTGGGCAATGGAATGAGACTCCAACTCAAAAAAAAAAAAGTAGCTAGAATGAAATAGTTAGCTAACCTTAAGCAGAACCTTTTTGCCTCATTAAATGAAAGAAAACTATTATATGTTTAGATAAGAATGATCCCAATTTGTAAACATTTCTATCATGTTTAGATAAGTAATTCTTAAATTTAGGATTAGAGTTCCTAAAATAGGAAGAATAGGACAGAATTGAAAATTTCAAGA
Organism: Tarsius wallacei; assembly: GCA_963574415.1. Taxonomy (NCBI): domain Eukaryota; kingdom Metazoa; phylum Chordata; class Mammalia; order Primates; family Tarsiidae; genus Tarsius; species Tarsius wallacei. The sequence goes on from CAUYQG010243739.1 coordinate 8,628, forward strand.
GAATTACAGAACTCAGAACAATAGAGGTCTAAGGAATTACTTGTGAATGGTGTTAATAAATTCATGTAATGTAACTAGAAGAAGCCAGTATTCTTTACTTTCCTAGGTTTGCCCTTTATTTTCTCTTACATCGTTTTTGTTTGCTTTTAATAAAAGTATAAATATAAATGCATATTCATAATGCATTTGCTTTTGGATGATGCTATAATATTGGACAAACCAGCAGTTTTGTCTAAATGCATACAGACCAATGTTTTAGGTTGCCTATGGGAAATACGATATCGCTTTGGTTAGTACCTAAAATATTTTAAGTATTTTATTAATGTTAACTAAACATATTGCAGTAATTTTCATTTAGCATAATGCAGGATGGGAAATTTCAATAATGTTTCTGCTCCTTGAAACAAAATATATTGAATGAAAGAGCTCATTTTAAGTGAATCATTATGACCAGCCTTTTATTTCTTTCCTCTATTAGCTTAACATGAGTGCCAGTTTGCATCTTGACAATAAAATTTATAGTCACTGTCTTCACAATAAACTTAGTTCTAAAAATAGTTTAATAGGGTTGAGGGAAGCTCATCAGTGGAGCCACGAACTGAATGCGTCACATCACTGCACCCCGTGTCTCTTGGGAAGGTCTGAGACTTGGGCTAAAAGTGGCTCTAATAGGACTTTTCCTAAATTTTGGGGAGGTGAGTTTCCACAGAACTGGATTCCACGCAAGGAGGTCAGACTGGGCAGGAGGTGCCATGGACTGCCAGAGCTTGGAACAGACTCATTGCTAGTGAAGTGAGTTAAAAATAGTTTAGTAATAATTCTCATTCAAATAATAATGGATAACAGTTATTTCTTATTCTGTGCCCGCACATTTCTAAGTATTTTAAGAATATTAACTCATTAATTCTCACAGCACCCTACATAAGTGTTGTTATCTCCATTTTACAGATGAGCATACTAATGGGACAGAGAGATTAAGATGACATAGCTAGTTAAGTGGCAGAACTTGTAATCAAACTCAAGCTGTCTAACTTTGGAACCTATCCAATTTCCAATAAATTTTGTTGCCTTTCAATGTCACTAGAGTCTCAAATATTAAAAAAAAAAAAAAGACAGTATGTCCTATTTCTTTTCACTATGAAGAAGGAGAGGTAGAAAAAACTGAATTGGACATTTTGACATGTCAGAAAACTTTAGTTCAAAGAGGGTTTATCTCTGACGTTGAATGGCTAATGAACAGCAAGACCAGAATTAGGACTGTAATAAAGAGGATATAGAAGGGAAATCAATAAAAATCAATAAAAATCAAAAAAAAGTAATGGGCCACAAGAAACAGAATTTAGAGAATGTGAGGATAGATTGTCAGATCTGGCATAAATGAGAGATATTTCATACAGGCTCAAAGATGGATTGTTTAAATATTTAATGAATCCATATTTATAAAGTGGTAAAAATTGTAATAAAGCCTTGATAAAGTAGAATTACAATGACTATCTCAAAGTATTATGTATGCCTTGAATTGATTTAATTCCACTATCTCAAAAAATTATGACTTTGTTCTCCCATTGAATTTTTACTAAGATAAAATAGTCTTATAATTAATTTCTTTTTCTTTTCTTTAGACCGGAAACTAATTTCTTCTGATTATTACATCTGGAATTCTAAAGCCCCTGCTCCAGTAACATATGGATCATTATTACTGTAATTTTCCTCGTGTTTAAATGGGATTTATATAGTGGTAACATAGCTTAAATGAAAATGAAATCATAATCTTTTTTTGGAGTTTTACTCTGTCACCCAGGCTGGAGTATAGTAGCATGCTCATGACCATCACAGCCTTGAACTGCTGGGCTCAGGCGATCCTTCCATCTCAGCCTTCCAAATAGCTGAAACTACAGGTGCACACTACCACACCCAGCTAATTTTTTGATTTATTGTAGAGAGAAAGTCTTGCCAAGTTGCCCAAACTGGTCTTGAACTTCCAGACTCAGGCAATCCTCTCGCTTCCACTTCCCAAAGTTCTGGGATTACAAATGTGAACCACTGCTCCAGCCGAAATCATAATCTTATATTTTCATGTGCATGTAAATAACCTGTGAGTGAAAAACCTTTGAATGATTTACTTATAAAAGTACTTATATTTAATGTTTTTCATCTGAGATTGTTAAAGGACATTTTGAAGATTAATGTTTCTAATTTTGTTAACCTTTGATTTTATGCCAATTTTATTCAGAACGTAGAAAAGTAGTGATTCACATTGGCTTATTTTAGACTAGCTCTGGGTTACCCTACCATACTTGTGCTTTCCTGCCCCTGTGGCAGGCATTGCTAATCAATCACAGCCCTTTGTCTATACTGAGCTTTCCTGGGTAAGGCTCAGTTCAGAGATTCAGGCAGCTACTCCCAATGAATTATAGATGACCTATCAGATAAAAACTATTTGCTCTTCCAAACCTAAATACTAGGCTTCTAGTACAATGTGTTATTACAGAATACTGGAACCACATTAGAAACAACTATAAGTCTCTTGAAAAAACAGCCAGTGGAGACAAAGGAAAATTGTATAAATAATAGCCTGTTCTTCTTAGTCAGAACTATCTTATTGACTAATAAAAAATCTGCATAACTATTTAAAGTGCTTATCTCTGCCCTAGAGTTATTTTTTAAATAACTTTGTCAATCTGCTACAATAACATTTTGCTTAGGATATCAGGCATACTAAGGTGGGTGGGATACCTTCAAAAGTTGAACATAATGTTCCGTGATCACTTAATGTCTGCAGCCAAATTGTTAAAGATAATTTAGGTATAATATTGCTTTTTCTGTGCTTTATTAAATTAGAATTCATTAATGAGTGGATTCTGGTAAAAATTTAAGAGGCATTCTGGGTAGACAATATCAACCTTATTTAGTCCCATGTAGCATATCTCTTTAAATCTATCACTCTCACTTTCTTACTACCATTCTCTTGATTTCTTCAGAAGACATCTAGTCTTTATTCTCTACCTGTCTCTACAATTATGTCACATTCTGTTTTCAGAGCAGTTCATTATCAAGTTGGACTTTAAGTGACCATTCAAGAAAAGATGAGCTCTCGAGACCCTCAAAACATAATTCATGTAAACATTCTTTTTGCAGACCAAAATTAGAAGTGTATTAAAAAAATTTATTGTAGATTAATATTCCATTCAGCTGAGCGTGGTGGCTCATGCCTATAATCCCAGCACTTTGGGAGGCAGAGGCAAGAGGATTGCCTGAGTCCAGGGGTTTGAGACTAGCCTGGGCAACTTGGCGAGACCTCGTCTCTACAATGAATCAAAAAATTAGCTGGGTATGGTGGCATGCACCTGTAGTTCCAGTTACTTGGAAGGCTAAGGTGGAAGGATCACCTAGGTCCAGCAAGTTGAGGCCGCAGTGGCTGTGAGTGTGCCACTGCACTCCATCCTGGAAAACAGAGTGAGACTCCAACTCAAAAAAAAAAAGCCAGGTGTGGTGGTATGCACCTGTAGTACCAGGTACTTGGGAAGCTAAGGCAGTTGTACTGACTGAGCCCAGGAGGTATAGGTTACAGTGAGCCATGAGTATGCCACTGCACTCAAGCTTGGGTGATAGAGTAAGACCCCAACTCAAAAAAAAAAAGATAAATAAGCATAGTAATTGTGGCTACAAAGCAGAATGAGAATATGCTACAATTCATGAATAAAGCCACAATAAACTTTCATATAATATTCATGTAATATTAATATTACAAAAAAGTAATCACTGATAAAAGACAGCCTACCAGAAGACGAGAGGAAATACCAAAGATGCATAGAGAAACGTAAGATAAGAATCTGCATCAAAATGTTAACATGGTAATCTCTGGATGGTTGGATCAAGGGTGAGTTTGCTTTCTGAAAGGAAAGAACCCAAGATAGAGTTTCTCTGGTCTCCTTGAGCTCACACACAATAATACTTTTTTGGAACTCTGGGTGAGTCACAAAACATTGAGATTAACATCTCCCGAGAATTTGTCTTTCTTTTCTTTTTTTTTTTTTTTTGAGTTGGTGTCTCACTCTGTCACCCAAGATGGAGTGTGGAGTGGAGTGTGGAGTACACTGGCATACTCTTGGCCACCACAGCCTCGACCTGCTGGGCTCAGGCAGTAGGAGTAGCAAGTTCAAGGCCACAAGGTGGGGAAAAAGCTCTGGTGAAAAATAAGGTGTTCCAAGTAGCTGGAACAACAGGTGTGTGCCACCACACCTGGCTAATTTTTTTATTTATTGTAGAGACGAAGTCTCACCAAGTTGCCCTGACTGGTCTCAAACACTTGGGCTCAGTTGATCATTCCACCTCAGCCTCCCCAACAGCTGGAATTACAGGCATGTGCCACTGCGCCTGGCTTGTTTTCTTCTTATTTTTCACCAGAGTTTTTTCCCCAACTTGTAACCTTGGACTTGATACTCCTACAGCCTGAGATATACTTCTCCTATCTGCTTCTCATGACTCACTCCTTCTCTGAATGGCTGGCTCCTTCTCATCACTTAGATATAGCTCATATCTAATTCATTTCCTCAGAAAGACCTTCCTTGGTTACCCAAACTAGATGAGTCCCATCTCCATCAACCACTATTATTTTTCCTTGTTTTATTGTCTTCATGGCACTTTATCAGTATCTGAAATGTAAAATGATCTTATTTCTTTGTTTAATGTTACCTCCAATACTAGAAGTTCCATGAGGGGAAGGCCTTGTCTGTTGTTTTTTGGGTTTTTTGGTGGGGGTGTTGGAGTCTCACTCTGTCGCCCAGACTGGAGTGCAGTGGCACACTCTTGGTCACCACAGCCTCGACCTGCTGGGCCCCAGCGATCCTTCCACTTCAGCCTTCCAAGTAGCCGGAACTACAGGCATGCACTACCACACCTGGCTAATTTTTGATTTATTGTAGAGACGAGGTCTCGCCAGGTTGCCCGGGTGGGTCTCGAACCCATGGGCTAGGCCATCCACTCGCCTGGGCCTCCCAAAGCACTGGGATTACAACAGGCTGAGCCACCGCCTGGCCAGCCTTGTCTGTTTTGTTTAACTGATGTTATCGCCCTAAGATCTTGAAACACACCATGACCCATAATATTGGTAGAGAAATAAATGTGTTAATTTTGTAATCAGAACAACTAGAAACAAAAACAAAAAATGTTTTCATTTGAGAAAAGAATAAAAACAGAGAAACTAACTTAGTTTAAAAAGTGAAAGATGGGTTCGAGACCCACCTAGAAAACTTGGTGAGACCTCATCTCTACAATAAATAAAAAAATTATCCGGGCGTGGTAGCGCGCGCCTGTAGTTCCAGCTTCTTGGAAGGCTGAGGCGGAAGGATCACCAGAGCCCAGCAGGTCAAGGCTGCGGTGGCCGGGAGCAGCCACTGCGCTCCAGTCTGGGCGACAGAGTGAGACTCCAACTCAAAAAAAAAAAAAGTGAAAGATGAGCTGGGCTCGATGGCTCAGCCTGTAATCCCACGCTTTGGGAGGCTGAGGTGAATGGATTGCCTGAGCCCACGGGTTCGAGACCCACCTGGGCAACTTGGTGAGACCTCATCTCTACAATAACTCAAAAAATTAGCCAGGTGTGGTAGCGCACACCTGCAGTTCCAGCTACTTGGAAGGCTGAGGTGGAAGGATCGCTTGAGCCCAGCAGGTTGAGGCTGCGGTGGCCAGGAGCGGCCACTGCACTCCAGTCTGGGCGACATAATGAGACTTCAACTCAAAAAAAAAAAGCGAAAGATGAGATCAAAATAAGGTATAATTTTATGCACATTTAACTGGCAACATGTGAAAATGT
>CAUYQG010243748.1:0-13426 GCA_963574415.1 Tarsius wallacei
TTTTTTTTTTTTTTTTTTTTTGAGTTGGCGTCTCACTCCGTCGCCCAGACTGGAGTGCAGTGGCCGCTTCCGGCCACCGCAGCCTCGACCTGCTGGGCTCCAGCGATCCTTCCGCCTCAGCCTTCCGAGTAGCCGGAACTACAGGCGCGCGCTACCACGCCCGGCTAAGTTTTTTGATTTATTGTGGAGATGAGGTTTTGCCTGCCCAGGCGGGTCTGGAACCCGCAGGCTCAGGCAGTCCGCTCACCTCAGCCTCCCAAGGCGCGGGATTACAGGCTGAGCCACCGAGCCTGGCTGTCAGCTTGATCTTTTTAAACCTTATTTTTAAGCATTATGAGGGTAGATCTCTAATACTCTCTTACTCTAGGATTAATTTATCCTTAATACCAAGGCTTGTTCCTCTGGGGTCTCTGAGTATTCAACCAATTCCTTCTATTCTAGCTGGACAGAATTAGAATGCCTCCCAGTTATTCTCATACTAGGTATTCCTTCGAGGCTAGGATTCAATATCTCAGTGGAACATTCTTATACAGAAGGTCTCTGACTTAATGATTTTGACTTAAGAAGGGTTGGCTCAAGATATTTTGACTTTATGATGATGTGAAAGTGATATGCATTGCATTCAGTAAAAAGCATACTTTGGGTACACATATGGCCATTCTGTTTTTCGTTTTCAGGATAGTATTCAATAAATTACATGAAAGATTTAACTCTTTATTTTAAAACAGGCTTTGTGTTAGATGATTTAACCCAATTGTAAGCTAATATAAATGTTCATATTTAAGGTAGGCCAGATTAAACTGTGAAGTTTGGAAACTTATGTGTGTTAAATGCATTTTGACTCACATATTTTCAAGTTAATGATGGTTTTATTGGGACAGAACCCTATCATAAGTTGAAGAGCATATGTATATGTCTTTTGATGGCACGCTGTGGTGTTTGATCTCACCACAGCCCAGTGAGGAGGCAGTGTAATCCTGAGGTAGTGTAATTCTCATTTTAAGATTAAGGACGGGGGAAGTTGGTTTTGTGACTTGTTCATAAGTGATAGATCTTGAGCCCAGGTCTTTCCAGCTCTATTAGTCATGTCCCTTAAGCTCCGGGAGAATGGAGAGAACTGTTTCTCATGGAGTATTTCCTCAATTATGAGGCTCACATTTTACGTATTTAACATATCTCATCAGGAGGATATAATTAAAGATAGAAACTTAAGAGATCATTTATTTTCTCCTAGAAAAGCTGTCACTGAGTCATTATGGTGCCTCTAAACTCATGTCTTAGAATTAAGGAAATAGGTATATCTTCAGTGCCTAATAGAGCTTTGATACATAATATATGGTTGGTAAGTATTTGTTAGGTTCAAGAATATGTTGATTTCATAAAGCAAAGTGTACTTTTTTTTTAAAGCAAGATTTATTGAGAGGAGAGAAAAGCTCCCAAAGTGGGAGGGAACCTGAAGGGGTTGCCTGCAAAGTGTACTTCTAAAGGTTTTATGCCTGTGCTTGTCTCTTCAGGTATTTTATGCATGGTGTGTGTCGGGAAGGAAGCCAGTGTCTGTTCTCACATGACTTGGCAAACAGCAAGCCATCCACCATCTGCAAGTACTATCAGAAGGGCTACTGTGCCTATGGACCTCGGTGCAGGCAAGGACTCCACGATGTGCTCCAGCTGTTGCACTGACTTCATTTGGAACATGGGTCTTGATAGGGGGATATTTTAATCTAAAAGTGTTATAAAAAGTGTGGCAAATAAGTTTAAAACCTCAATTTCAGTACCCTAAAATGATTTTTAATTTTTCAAAACGAATTTTCAGGCCTTATTCTTATGAATATGTAGTTATAAAATTGTACTCACATTATACATAAGATTTTATGTCTTGCTATCTTTCCCACATAACATGTCATAAGCTTTTTTCCTATGCTGCTGCTTTATCTCCTAACTGTAATTTTATAGTGTCTCATAATGTTAATGTAGCGTCATTTTATTAACTATTCCTCTATTAGATGTTTAAGTGGCTTCTAGTTTTTTGGCACAAGTACTCCTGCAGGGAGCATTTATGTGCACATAGAGGCTTCCTTTGGCAAGTTTTGTGCCTTCTGGATGGGAAAATACTTCAAAAACCTATTCATGCTTTTGTAGCAAAGAGTGATCTCTTCTTTCCTGTTCTGCAAAGCTTCTGCTCCTTCCTTTGTGCAGTGGGAGATGATGGAAGTTGGCCTATTCTGCCCTCCCTCTGCCAGTGGGTACTCCAGAGAGATAGTCAGGGAGAGGCCAGTCTTCCAGCTGTTACACTAGCCTTCATCAACACTTTGGGACTTCTGCCCAAGAGAACACAGGATCAGTTAGGCATCAGATTTCAGCTCAACATCTGTTTGGAACTTCCAGGCTTTCTTTGAATGGTCTGGGGCAAGTATGTCTGTCTCCACTCAAGTTTCAAGTACTCACGTCTCATGGGACACTCAAGTGAAGATGTGTCACTTATGCTGAATTGCCCAGCAGTGGTTACTCATTGATAAGTTACAGTTTAAATATTGGAAAGATGGTCTCTTTCTCCACCTCAGCAAGTAGAGCAGAAGAGAGCCATTGATATCTGGGTTGTGTGAACAGCATGTGGGAGTGGTATGTCCATAATGCATCTGCTGTGTATGTTTTGTTTAGATATGACCACACAAGGCCCTCTGCTGCAGCTTGTGGTCCTGTGGGCAGCGTGCTCCACAGTGCGCCCTCCCCAGGTTTCCACAGTCCTCACCCCCCATCTGACCTCACAGCATCTATCGTGAAGACTAACTCACATGGATCTGGGAAGCGTGAAAAGAGAACGTTGGTTCTTAGAGACCGAAGTGAGTGAGCAGAAGCTTTTTGTTGCATCTTTTTGAAAAGCAGGCTTGCTTGTCCTTGGTTCTCCCTTCTGGCTGTCCCTTGTCAGGAGGGCTCCTAACCTGAGTACCCCTCTAGGTTGTCCAAATGGAGAGACTACAGAACTGTCCTGGGGAAACACTCTGCGTGGCTGCAGCGCATTCGGGTGATACATTTGCCCTCATGTTCAAGGCTAGGTTAAGCTCCAAATATGGCCTGACCAAACATTAAAAGCGCAGTTTTTGTCAAGATGGAACTACCACCTTCGTGTGGTAGTTGTCCAGTTGATGAGAAGCATCAAGTTCCTCGTTTCAAAATGAAATACTGTGAAAAAGCATATTTCACTGTTTGGCCTTTAGATCAGTGTGTAGTCTTAGTTTTTTTTGTTTGTTTGTTTGGGTTTTTAAAAAATTTTTATTTTTTATTTTTTGAGTTGGAGTCTCACTCTGTCACCCAGACTAGAGTGCAGTGGCCGCTCCCGGCCACCGCAGCCTCGACCTGCTGGGCTCTGGCGATCCTTCCGCCTCAGCCTTCCAAGCAACTGGAACTACAGGGGGGCGCTACCACGCCCGGCTAATTTTTATTTATTTATTGTAGAGATGAGGTCTCGCCAAGTTGCCCAGGCAGGTCTCGAACCCGAGGGCTCAGGCAATCCACTCACCTCGGCCTCCCAAAGTGCTGGGATTACAGGCCGAGCCACCGAACCGGGCCAAGGTTTCTTTTTAAGGTGATAGGAATGCTATAAAATCAACTCTGGTGATAGCTGTATATGCGAATATGCTAAAAACCATTGAATTGCATATTTCAGATGGGTGAATTGCATGGTAACAGAATTATATCTCAGTAAAGGTGGTTTTAGAAAAAGAGGATCAAATAAAAGAAACAAGAGATCATTGTAATAGCCAAATGAGAGTGTATCTCTTTTTTCAGAGGAGGTTGTGTAGGGCGGAAGGATGGGCTAGGAAGGTTTTTCCACATACTCATAAGATAAAATGCCTCCCTTGCATTGCACTGACTGCAGTGGGAACTTCCAAAACAAATTTTAGTTCTGAGAAAAAAAGATCTGTCTTTAAGGAGTTCTGCAAATGCATTTTAGAATAAATCGAGTCCCTAAAGTTATCATATAATAATTTCATTTAATCAAACTCTCTGTCTTCTTCCAGTCAAATGCAACCAGCAAGTCACATTATTGCACTGAGTCATTCTTCTAAAGAGAACCTACTCTGGGATGTACTTGACGCTAATGACATGCTCTTTTTCCCATTAAAGCAGTGGGCGACAATAATATATTCTAGTCTTTGTGTAGCAACTGTGTCTGTAATTTCTCTCTCTGCATTAGGGTAATATAGTGGTTTCCTTTCTCACGATGACTATTGTTCATATAATTGCCAAGCACAGACTTCTATAGCGAGTGCCATTCATGGGTATTGGAAAAATGAAGAGGTATTTTCAGTAAGAACAGTCAGAGCACATACCATTTCACTTTTCACTTTTCTGAGAGAACCACCAACATTTCCAGTCACCCATTTGCTTTAAGAACTGATCAAGATCTAACACAGACATAAGCTATTAATCAAAAACCACTTTCTTCTTTTCTTTCCATTGAGAGACCTTATATTTATTTTATTTTATTTTAAATTTCAACCTCTTCACTTCAGTTGAAGCTCCCATTTCTTTCTTTTTTCCCCTCTCCCTAAAGAAAAGTGAGTATATCATGCAGGACCTGTGCTTCTGTATATGAATGGTAAACAAAAGCAATATAGTCTTTAATTTTGCTTTGCATATCTTAAAAGGAAAACAAATGGTTCCATATTTAGGGTGAGCATATAATTTGCCATTCAAGCCAGACATTTTGGGAGTGACACTATTAATAATTACACCAGGACAAAAGCATAAACTGAGCCTATTTGGAGCAAACTGGGATATACAATCATCTTTCTGATACTATACATATCTCTCTTTTATAAAGTAATTTTTAATTTTTTAAATTTTATTTCTGAATTAACATACAGTGAAATTGACTTTTTTACTGTATAGTTCTATAAATTTTAATACATGTATAAACTTACGCAACCAACATCACAATCAGGATACAGAACAGTTCCATCAACCCAAAACAGTACGTCATGCAATCCTATTGTAATCACACTCTCTCTCTACTCCTAAACCCTAGCAATCACACTGTCACTGCAGTTTTGTCTTTTTGAGAAGGAAACATAAGTGAAATCATAAGGTATGCAACTTTTTGAGACTGGCTTCTGTCATTTAGCATACTGTGATTCATCCAAATTGATGTTTGAATTAAAAGTTCATTTTTGTCTTATTGCTAAGTAGTATCTCATTATGTGGATATACCACAATATGTTTCACCAATTCGTCTGTTGATGAAAACTGAATTACATCCAATTTGGGGTTATTAGAAACAAAACTTCTATACACATTCATGTACAGGTTTTTATTTTATTTTAAAGATGTCAGGTACAATTCAGGATTAGGTATATAATTGGACATCATACAGGTAACGTTTGGACTTCCCTTCGCCTGGTTTGAGATCAGGTATCCTTATTGATGTTTTTTCACCTCCCCACTCCATGTACAGGTTTGTGTATAAACATTATGCTTTAATTTATTTTGGATAAATGCTCAAAAGCACAATTGCTGGGTTGTATGGGAATAGTATGTTTAGTTTTATAATAAATTGCCAAAGTGTTTTCCAGAGTAGCTGTACCATTTTACATTCCCACTGACAATGTATGCAAATTTCAATTGCTCTGAATTCTTACTAGCACTGATCTTATATTTTTAAAATTCTTATTTGCACCATTCTGAGAGATGTGTAGTGGCATCTCATCATGGCTTTAATTTGTATTTCCCTATTGGCTAATAATGTTGAGCATCTTTTCATGTACTATACTTATTTGCCAACTGTAAATCTACTTTGGTAAAGCGTTTGTTCAAATATTTGGCTCATTTTTTAAATTAAGTTGCTGGTTTCCTTATTGTTGAACTTTAAGACTTTTTAATATATTCTGATATGTGATTTGCAGATATGTGACTTGCAAATATTTCTTTCAGTCTGTGGCTTGTCTTTTCACTCTCTTCACAGTGTCCTTCCCAGAGTAGAAGTTTATATAAATTTATGAAGAACTCTTTTCCTAATCCCATGTCATGAAAATAAGTTCCCCTATGTTTTTCTAGAAGTTTTATAGTATTGTATTTTTTAATCTTTTATCCAGAAATTTTGCTGAATTCTTTTTCGTTCTAACAGTTTGCCTAAAGATTATTTTTAAATTTATATAAAGACAATCATTCTCTGAGAATAGGTTTTGGTTTGTTTTCTTTCTAATACTTGCAAGTGCTATTTTTCTTTTTCTTTTTCTTTTTCTTTTATTGCCTGTTGTGTAGAGGTAATGACAGTGGGCAACATTACTTTGTTTCAAATGGCTTTGGGTCAACAGCATTTATGAAATTTTAAACTTTTTTTTGTATTCCTAGTTTGCTAGGATTTTTAAAAATCATACATTATATTAAATATTTTTCTGAATCTGTTGAGATGTTTGTATGACTTTTCATCTCTAAGGTGGTCAAAAACATTAAATAACTTTGTTTAAAGTTAAACCATTCTTAAATATTTCTAGTATAAATCCAGATTGACAAGAAGTGGTATTTCACTAATGAAATTCATTAACAGATTTAGTCTGCTGATATTATGCTTATGACTTTTAGTTATGACATACATAAATGAGATAATCCTGTAATTTGTGTTTTTCAAAGTATATCTATCTGTTTTGGGTGACAAGATTATATTAGACTCCAAAAATTAGACTCTAAAAATTAATTGAGTTTTCTTCTTTAATTCTTTGAAAGAATTTATATAAAACAGAGATTTTCTGTTTTGAAAATTTGATAAACTGATTTATGAAATTCTCTAGACCTGCTGGTACTTTTTTGTATGTAGATTCTAAACTATCGATACAATTTATTTAATGGTTATAGATTTATCCAGGTCACTTATTTCTCTTTGAAACAGTTTTAACATATGTTATTTTTGCATGAAAGTGTCCATAAAATCATCAAATTATTATTATTGTGTTTTTAAACTCAAGTATATGTACAGTAGTATCTCCTTTTTCATTCCTCATACTGATGATTTGTCAATTATCTTTGTAAAATCAATATTATAAAAGTTTTCTTTTGTTAGTCCTGTCTACTAATCTTTTCAAAGGCCAGAAGTCAGTTTTGTTCATCTTCTCTATTATTTGTTTTCTGCTTCATTCATGTATACTTCTAACTTTAATTCCTTCATTATTTGTGGTAAACTGTTATTCTTTTCAATATGAGAATGATTTAAGTGGGCACAAATTTTTCCTTCTCTTCTTACATATTCAAGTATTTGAGGCTGAAGATTTCTCTCTAAATGTGGCTTAAGGAGTATCCCGTAAGTTTTGCTATGTAGTGTCATCATTGTTCAACTCTAAATATTTTCTAATTTCCCAAATAATTTTTTCTTAACCAATTTTTAATTTCAAAACTTTTTACTATTATAATACTGATTTATACCTTTATTTCATTGAGGTCAGAGAAAGTGGTTTTTATATAGACTTTGGGGTATTTTTTGAGATTTTTAACCTAGTACATAGTCAATTTTTAGAAATTATTCTTGTGTAATTCAAAAGAAAAAGCATTTTCTCTAATCATTGTGACTAGAGTTTTATTTATGCCTATTAGACCAAGATTGTTCTACATATGTACTAATGTTTTGTCTTCCCTGCTTCATTGATTACTGAAAATGTGAAGATCTTCAAATATCAATGTGACTATATCACCACTATAGTGTCAACTTTTTTAGCTCGTGTTCCTCATCCATTTATTTTCAACTCTTTTGTGTTATGTTTTACATTTATCCCTTGTCAACAGTATATAGTTAATTTTAAAATTTTAAGTTTAGTTTCTGTGCTTTTAACATATGAATTTATATCTTTTACATTTTGAACTTTATTTTATATTTGAATTCATTTCTAACATTGTATTTTGTCCTATTTATTGTTCTTTTTCTTTCCTTCTTTCTTCTTCTTTTCTGCTTCCTAATGAGTTAAATTTTATAATTCTCTTTTGTCCTCCTCTACTTTTTTTATATAAACATTCTCTTTAAATTATTTTGTTGATTACACCTCAATTATTAACATGCATAATTGACTTAAAGTCTAAATTTGATCAATATCTCTAATCTTCCTCCTAGAATATAATATAAGAGCTTTAGAAGAAATGTAATTCATATTTACCTACTACGGTTTTCAAGAGTTTTAACATATTTTATACAGTACATTTTGTTTGCTAAGGCTGCCATACAACATGCCACAAACTGAGTGGTTTAAACAACACAAAGTTATTGTCTTATCGTTCTGAAGACTGAAAGTCTAAAATCAAAAGAATAGAATTATGTTCTCTTGCAGGGTTTAGAAAAGGATCTGTATCCAAGCCCTATTCCTAGTTCTTGTAGCTCCTGTGGCACTTATGTGGCAGCTTATCTCCAATCTTCACATGGCATTCTTCCTGTGTCCAAATTTTCCCTTTTTGTAAGGACATCAGTCACATTGGATAAGGGGACCTCATATCAACTAATGTCATCTGCAACAAAACTATTTCCAAATATAAGGTCACATTCAGAGGTACTGAGGCTTATGACTTCAACATGTGAATTTGAGGGGACACAATTCAAACCATAACATACCTATAACTTGTAATTGATTTATTAATGATGTTGTTTTATATAGTCAATACTTATTTAGACTTATCTATACTTACCAATTTCACTGTTCATCATTGTTTCATGCATCTTACTCCTTTCTTGTTTCAATTTTCTTTCTTCGAGCATACATATTTTTAATAGTTATTTTACCAAGTGTTTGTAAGTAGTAAATTGTCTCCATTTTCAGTAAAATTTACATTTATTTTGCTCTTACTCTTTTACAATGTTTATCAGGTATAAAAGTTCTAGATTGCTATTTTTCTTAGCACTTCTCTATTTTGGCCTCAATTATTTTCTTGTGAAGTATACAGTTGGTATATTTGCTGCTCCTTTACAGATGATCTGTCTTTTCTTTTGGTGGCTTTTAACATTTTCTATTTTTCTTTGGGGTTCTCCAGTTTCATTATACATGCAGATTTCTTTTTTTATTTACCGTGTTTGGTGCTGAGTTCCTTAAATCTGCATCATATTTTTTAAATCAGTTTTGAGGAATTATCAGTCCTTATCTCTTTGAATATTGTTTTTTTGTCAAGCTATTATTTTTAGCAACCTTTTTAGATATATGTTGAATCATCTCATTCTGTCTCCTAATCTCTCAAATTTTGCTATCCCTTCACCTCGCTGCTGGATTCTGAGTGATTGTCTGAGTCCATTTACCAGTTGGCTAATCCTCTCTAGCTCTATATTATCCAATGATTAGTCCACAAATGATAATTTTTCATTTAAATGTCTTCTTTTCTTCTTTTATAAATCTTTTGTTTTTATATCTCTTTTTCAATGCTTAGGATCTTGACTCCTTTTAAAGTCAATATTATAAATATTTATTTTGAAACTCTTCTGTACCTTTATTCTCCTACCTCTAATTCTTGGGGATATAATTCTGTTGTTTGTTTTTGCTATTGTCTTTCATCATGGTAGGCTGCGTAGTCATGTGTTTAACATTTTATTGTAAATTTGTCTTTTAACGGCCTAATTTTTCCTTAAGAATACCTTGTATCCTGTATTGTATGTTCAAGAGCTGTTTTTACTTTGCTTCTGCCAGGAATCTCAGGTGAACACTAGCTCAGAACCAATTTTTATGCTACCAAGCTTGGTGATCATGCAAAATTAAACTCTAAACACAAATGAATTGTCAGCCCATAGTCACAAATATTTGTGGGAGATTTTTTCAATCTAAATCTCAGGCAAAGAGCCAAAGTTCCTTGCTCTTTCTCTGTGGGTAGGATTTTTGGGATTATTGCTCACTCTTTTACTAAAGGTTATAAATTCAAGAATACCAGCTATTCTCAGAGGTCTATCATTCCAAATTTTCACTTCACAAAGATCTGAAACCTTATCTCCCCTGCTACAGGGTCATTGAAGTTCACATTCCTAACTTACACTATCTGATCACATTGCAACCCACACCTGGCAGTTACAGTCATTTTTTGTTTCTGGCAAGTGGAAATTTCTTGCTTCATTATGAAATGTTAGATTATATCAGAATTTATAGGGGTTAGTAACAGGATGTTTGTATTTATGTGTAATATTTCTGAAAATTAACCATATTTGTATTTTATCCTCCACACTTCTGATAGTTAATCTTTTTTATTATTTCCATAACCAGCGATAATACTTCATACTTCAGCTTTGTTTTTATGCTGCATCTCAAGAGTCAATTTAGTAATTTTGATTAACACACATTTAAACCTCGAAAGTAGATCATGGGCACCAAATAGAATGGATATTGGTCCAATAAAAATGGATGCCAGCTGTAAATAACTGGCATGTCTATTGCAGTTCATATTGGCTGAATAGCAACCTGAGAGGAAGGGAATGATCATCCTACCATCGCATGGTAAAGAGAGAGTCTATATCCTTGAGGGCTTTTTTATTATTTACCTTTTCCTTCACTACTGCTATCATTAAAACTAAACTTAATTTTTCATAATCAAAGGTAATAAGGTTTCTGGAAACCAATGTCATCAGAATAGGCTTCTTGCTATGCAATCCACTCATTTGCCAAATTTTACTGATTTCTATACATGTTCTGTATATATAAACTTAGGATTTACTCTTTGCTGATGACTCATGTATCACGTGCTGCTACATGTAGGCTTTTGCCATAAAACAATGCATGGAGAAAATATTTCATCTGCTTTACTACATAGTTTTTAAACATATACTGTGGCAAAGCAATATGATAGACAAGTTAGAAACCACCTCCTCTAGTTCTTTCAAGATAAGGTTCACATATTTTGAACACATGGACACAATTATCACCTTAAGTGAGGAAACAACTAATGCAAAACTAGCTCAAAATATAAAAGCATTACAGGTAAAGGAAGTGAATGAAGCAAAACCAAACCATGGATCCTTCCTCTCCCTAGATATCCTCACTATAAACTAGAAATCTGCAAGCTACACTTGTAGGCCAAACCTAGCCCACCTCATGTTTTCCTATGGCCCATAAGTTTAAAATGTCTTCTCCAATTTTTAAATAATCTGGAAAAAATTTCAAAAAAGAACATTTTATAGGAAAAAAGATATAAAATTCAAATTTCATAAATAAAGTTTTATTGAAACACAGCTGGCTTATTCATTTACATATTGTCCATGACTGTTTTCATGCTACAATGGCAGAGTTGAATAACTGCAATAGAGACTATATAGCCTGTAATCCTAAAGTATTTACTATTTGGCTTTTAACTGAAAATTTTGTCTGACTCATCACCTTCTTTTACCAGGATAAGGAATAGGTGGGACCAATGCTGGGCAGGGCACTAAGTAAGGCACCTAGGAACAAGGCAAGGAAATGTTACTGATAGAGATTCAGTCAAGAATAATTATTAAAGAGAACAAAAGAGCAATCAGGAATGAGAGTGTTCCCCAATTCCCACACAATTGTGCTTATCAAAATAGGTGGCTTAATTTCAAATCTAACTGTGTGAAAATCCAGACTTTGATTACTGCAGCATTATTACGGTCAATAACTTGTACTGGGAATGAGTTGTTGAGTCTTAAGGGTATATATAAAATTACACAGTTCTTTGGTCCTGTCTTTGTGTAGGGACTCCACTCAGCAATATTTCTATTCATTCTTTTAAGTTCTTCCCAGTTCATCAGGCTTGGGGTGAGCATGTTCTAAAACTGAACTGCTTGAAGGCTTGACACAAATAGGAGTGGCAACGAAAGAAAGCAGGTTTTTAGAAGAAAACAAAGTCTTGCTACATTAACCATAAAGGGGAATGGTGCAGGCTGTGGCAAAGCTGTTCTCACCACCACTAAACTCAAAGTTCAAATCATCTTTCATTGCCCTTCATTGTTCACCACAGATGGATCAGCACTGAACTAATATAAACTTGTTTGGAGGAAGAATGTGCTCAGCTAATAGCAAATTCTGGGGGTACTGACAATTTCTATGAATTGTTTTATCATTTTATGAAGGCACATGTCTTTTCTCTTGCCTTAAAATTGTTTTGAACTAAAATATGTATGCATTAGCCCTAATATACTAGGATTTAATGAACGTTTGTACATATCTTCTGTTTCATTTATAATTCTATAGATTTTAATGATATTCCTTTGGTATTTATTTATCCAAACTGAAAAGTCCCAATACTTTAGCCCATCTTGGATTTCTCTGAATTACACTAGAAAATTTGGGATGCCGCTACATCACTCACATTAATAAAACCCAGCAATGTAGATTTGCTTCTAATTCTGGATTTTGTGGCAGATGGGTTCATGATAATTTTCTCTGGACAATCTTCATTTTTGATGCATTTTTGGAGTTACAGAACCCCAAAATGAGCATATCATTCTGGAATGTAGGGATAAAATACTGATAGAATACGCTCATATTGAGATCTTTGATATAACACAGGACACCCTGGATATCAGCTTACCCTTCTCTGTTTATTCCCCTGACAATAAATTTATTCTCCACAGTTCTTGTACACATTAATTGTGTAAAGTTTGGCTATCTGCAGGAATCACAATGAAATATCCAATGACTTTTGTGAATACGTCCCTTTCAGCAAGAAATCTGATCTTCCCTGAGGCAACTCAGGGACATGGTGCAATGTCTAAATGGCTTTCAGCAAAAGCTGCAACATGGCAACTACATTTAAAGGTCTCTGTAATGAGGTTCTTACTAATAACAATTTTCATATGGCCCTCCCACCTCTCTGTACATATATGCTACAACAATTTGCAACGAGATGAAGTGGTAAGGAATAAAAGGGCTCAGTGTGGAAGGTAATGTGGTTGCTTATCAACATTTATTCAGTCTTTCAGCTAAGTGGGCCTGAATTCATTCTTAGCTCCAGCAATGCACCCAGGTTGGCATGAGCCAATTAGAGTATTCCCATTCCCTTGCCACATTAATTGGATTAAGGGTAGATAAAGTAAAGAAAGCACTGTGCTTTTGTCCTATTGTTAAAAAAGAGGTATCTATTCTCTCTCCAATATGTGAATATTAAAACAAGTAGCTCCAATTAATGTTGACCAGCCAGGGGACAAAGCTGATACTAACAAAAAGGCAGAATCAAAAGATTGATAATGAAATAGGATTAGACTCTGATGAAACTACACATGAAGATAATTTCTAAACTTTGGTGTAACATGAACCAATAAATTTAGAATACATCAGCCAGTTTGAACTTGTTTATATTCCTTGTGACCAAGAAAAATGGATATGTACTATACGGCACTTAACAGAAAATGTTTGCTGACTCTTAGAAGAATTCTGCAGTAAATCATTTTTCAAAATTTAAGGCTGTATACATGGGTACTAAGGATATGTTTGTTGATTGAGTGTCAGAACAAATATACTGCCTC
>CAUYQG010243758.1:0-79179 GCA_963574415.1 Tarsius wallacei
GCGCCTGTAGTTCCAGCTACTTGGAAGGCTGAGGCGGAAGGATCGCCGGAGCCCAGCAGGTCGAGGCTGTGGTGGCCGGGAGCGGCCACTGCACTCCAGTCTGGGTGACAGAGTGAGACTCCAACTCAAAAAAAAAAAGAAGAAGACACTGAAGACACGGAAGAAATGAGTTGACAGTGTAGCAGCGTATTATCAGAGATAGCAGCCTCTTCTCTGAGTCACCAAATTTCATGAACTGGTTTTGAATGGGAGTGCCATGGGTATATCTTGGATGTTGAGGCTCTTCCAAAACATCTGAGAAACTACCTTGGAGAGACACCGAGAAGTAAGAAGTCTACAGCTGAACAATTTGTACAAGTGAAAAATCCTGAGCTCTAGACTCAGGAGGTTTCTTCGTTTAAATGTTGTTGCTGTTGTTGCTTATATCTACATTGTTTCTCATACTATGTCAACTGAAAAGAGTCTATTCTAAATATGTGCATAAGTATTTTTCTTGCTGTTATTTTACGACATTTCTTTTTGGCTGCTAACACTACTGACTGACCAGTTTCCCTTTGTTGAATAATAAATGAAAATATAAGAAGCACCTTTACCATCATGGAATGACTGAGCATGTCTCTTCAAACACTTTTCCAAATTTGTGTTAATTCCCTCAACTCTCTCTGTCATACAGAATGCAATGACTTCACAAAATCAGCCTTTGCCAATGCAATGAAATGTGTCCTTGGTGTCCCTGTTCCTTGTCTGTCATTCTTGATACACTCGAATTTGCCTTTGGACTTGAACTCCTCTCTGATTCTTCATATTTCATGATGCATAAAAATTGAGTATGGAACTCATTGCATTAATCATCTATTCATGTCCAATTCCCACTAACATCTATTACATACTTTAAGTCACTCCGTATCTGTACACGTCTCCTTATCATTAGCTGTTTACCACCACTTTCTTTCCAGTGTTGCCTCAACCCCGTTCTTTCTTACCCTTTGTCCTTAAAGTCTACATTTGGAGCTATTTCCACAAGATATCCTTTGATCACGGACATTCATTTTCTGAATGCTGGAACTTTGTCCTAATAGACAGTGTGCAGGTGTTATTCATGATACAATCTAAAAGCACATTGTTTTGCAAGGATGAGTGATCTATTGCCATCTTCTCCATAATGATGAACTTGGTTGAAAGAAGGTTTGGTGTGCAACTGCAAAATAGCATAATGGGCACCCACTCAGGATTTTTACAAAAGTCTCATGCTCATAAAATCAAAGCAAGAAAGGAAAAGTTGACTGCCAAAAACCAGTCTCAAAGAAGAGGAGGAAAATGACAGAGAGGTGTTTATTTACTTACTTTTTTACTATGTTAGTTAAAAAAAACTGTTAGGCAATAATAGTTTTTAAAAAATCCTGGGAAAGATGAGGCTGTATACACCTTTCTTAGCAAGTAAAGTGACTTAGAGAATTGAGACAATTTTCCAGGTAAACCAGACTCAACTATAATTTTGCTAGAAACTTGATAAAAAGACAAACTTGCATGTGAATATATGTGTTTTCAGCCCTTGCTTATTGTATCTGAATATTTATTTCAAATCTGTTTTCCACACTACAAAAGTAGGCATAGAAGAGACGTTTTAAGTATATTTGCATATAAACTGGGTGAACACTTATGGAACTCAAATTTGGCTTACGGGTCATTTTTCTTGCCCTACTTAAAAAAAAAGTAGCTTTGGGACCTTTGATTTTCTGCCTTTAAGTTCTCAGTTAATATTTTTCTTCTCCAAGGAGAATTTTTAACCACAAAGGAGGGTCTTAAATTAAGTTCGAACACTTCAAAGTTCTCACCCCTTTTCCTGAGTTTAACTACAATGAAGTCAACTTGTTATGCTTACCCTATAACTACAAGCACTGGCCCTGCTTTTATTTTTTAGTGCAGTTCAGAGAGGAGTTGAACAGGTTGTGTATACTGTATGTTAATGACACCTGAAGAGCACACGGAAACTGCGTGCATTTTCTCAGTAGAATTATACATGAAGGAACCTCTGAGGTACGGAAACAGGTAAAAATTGTGTTCCAGGTTTGACTTATGAAACAAAATATGAATATCACATAGCATGGCAGGATATCTCATTTGCAACATAGTAGACGGCTTTTCAGAGTACTGTGTTCCCTCTCTTGTGCTTATCATAGGGCTGGTTACATCGTGTTTCACAGCCAGTAGTATTTTGTTAGAAACAAAGGCATGGGCAAAGAGCCTGATGTTATGGTCCTCAGCTCTATTAGCACGTCGGTCCAAGTGCAGCGTTAAAGGTTAAAGAAGGATATTTAAGTCACTTGCTTCTTTTTTCCCAAGATTTAAGAGACGTTAAAAGCCCTCAGATATTCTAAATCTTGAAGAGAAACCCTGAGTTAAAGAAGCCCTTTAACTCAGGATGATCCAGTGTGTAAGCACAGTAAGTAAATGTCTGTATGATTTGTTCGACAAAGGCTTTGGATCTTCTTTGTTGCCTTGTGTATGCATGACTTTGTGTGTGTCATTCCTGAACTTTGGCTATTTTAGCTGTAACGTGGTTATGCCACAGAATTACAAGGATTGAAAAGGTTGGTATATGTGAAAATTGTTTATCACATACATTTTAAATGCTGCATAGGTGGGTAGATAAAATATTTTTTCTTAGTTCCAATCAGGTGTCTATCAATGAGATAATTGATGTTATTTATTTATTTTTTTTAACTCAGAATTCACCTTATGAACCACAATGAAGGCAAAGACTCCGTGTCTTCTGTTTGACCTTTGACAGCATGCATGTTCCACAATCCCCTTCCCCTTTTACTAGAAAACTGAATAGGCTGGTAAGAAAGTTCCATATCCCCTCCTCTGATGCTGGTGGGAAGTTGAAACACACATCTGGGCCTGCCAGGGAAACTTCACCCTGGTCACACCCTCCGATCACAATGAAAAGCAAAGTCATTCTTTTCCTTAATCTTATTTCACGCCAGACCAAGCTCAAACCCTTCTCCTTGGTCCTCCTTTAGTGGCGACTGTGTGAATATTACACTTTATTTGCTTTATATCCACTGGTGCCCATGTGTCGCTCATCCCAACTTTCTTCTTTTTTTTTAATTTTTAATTTTAAAGATGTGCCTCCTCCCCCAGCAGAGTCTTACTACAGTCAATCCTGTCCCCCCCGCCCCAGCAATTGGTAAGGAGAGATGGTGGGTATGGGAGTTTTCCAACATTTAGCAAGACACCAGGTACCCAAGTAAAATATCTTTAGTCTCACCAGCACAATTGCTGGTTTATTCAGTATTCCTTTCGGCTTTGGGGAAAGGTAGAGAAAATTGATTAACGTGTTGAGACAATAAGGCAGACAAACCCTCATGAAATGCAAAACAATTCTCCAGGTTTGCATCTTCCTTGCTTCCTGCTGTCCCCCCAAAATTTATTTTCAGAGTGTTCAAGAGGGATGGTCCTAGAACTAGAAACGTTTTGTTATACTTGCTGCAAAGGGCAGTGCTAGAAAAGTTACTACTAATTAAATGCTCCACACTTAAGAGGACTCTAATTGTTCCTCTGTATTCTTGGTTGGGAATTGGGAACTATCTGTGTTATGGTTGGCTAATGTTTACACCAGGCTAGATAGCATACCAGGTGTGCAGGGCTAATCATGTTGAACAAAACTAAAAATGCTACACTCCATGTTTCATACTGTCGGGTACGTTAGATGGAATAATAGATGATGCTTTCCTTGATAGGTTTATGGTATTATGCTTTGGGAAGCCATGTCAGGGGCATCTCACATAGTCTGAAAATGCTGTGTGAGCATACAAGAATATGTAGACTACACTAGATGATGAAGCTAGGAATAGTAGCATAGACAATCCCAAAAGAAAGAATTGGATTCACAAATACTTGAAATCAAAAAAAGGGCATAGAATGTCCAGATATCCAGACTTGATCAGGACAATCTTGATTTCCAGCTATTGCATCAATCCGATTGTAAATGATATACCCATTCCATCTTCAACATGTCTTGAATATGTTCAAAAAATTTTATAGTTTTCCTAGCCAGATAATTGGAGACATAAAGTAGATTAGTATAAATTTAATTTAAGTTTAAAGTTAATAGACAAGATTTATTCTAAATTTATTATTTATTATGCGTTTAGTCTTAGAATGAAGCAAATAAGAAATATTTCGGTCAAATTAAAACCATGATTCCAGACAAAGTTTAGTAAAGGTCCATGGCAAATTTATTTTAAGAGCAGACATTCTCTCTTTCCTTCATGATAAACAACTTCTCTTTTCAGTGTTAATGTTTTCCTGTATTCCTTTCACAGCCCTCATATTAAATAAGCGTCTTTGAAATTTAACGTCTAACATTGTGCCTATAAATCTCATTGAAAAAAATTTGTGATGGCAATTTCTAACTTATTGCAAACAAAAACAAAGACACGACCACAGAAGCTGTTACAATGTTTCACTGAATGCCTGGTGGCTAAAATTAATTCAAGAGTTTGTCTTTTATTTTTACATCTCTAATGAAGGCACAATCTTGAGAAATTAGTTTATTGCCTCTACTCTTTAGAGTTCTGCATTACTGAGATCTAGGTTAGGCATCTATTTCTTGAGAAGCTTTTTAATTTGGAGAACAGTCAAGAATGTGAAAAACGGTATACATTCCCATGTTAAAAATGAACATGATGATATCTAATATTTTGGCTAAAGTTCTTGTTTAATCACTGGGATGATACATGAAGCATACTTTTTGACATATCTAAACTATATAATATATCTCTAAGAAATATATAAAAGGGCTGATAATACATATGCAGCAATACTCAATCATACCTCAAAGATTATATGCATGCTATAGACTGTGAAGCTAGATGAGAAAAATAGGGCATATTAAACATGCCTATACACAATGTAAAATCCTTTTAAAAATCATTAGAAAAGAAGGGTGAAATGAATACACAATCTTGTCAAAATGCTATGGTGTTAGCATCTACAATGGTACTAATAAGAAAAGAGGATTAGAGAGACATTACAAAACCGACTTACAAAGAAAATAATGAAATGTTTTTTATGAAAGGCTATTTTGAATACTGGAAATTTTTCATGTTTGTTTCATGGATGAATATAGATGTGATTGAATATGATTGATGGGTCCTATGAGAGTCTGTGAGGATTTTTAGGCCCAAATATTTGGATGAATGGTTTAAAAGCAAGTAAAAAAGAACCCAGGTGGTGAGAGAATAGCATGATATGGATAGTAATTTATGTAAAAAAGAGAACATAATATTTTTCTCATTTTTTTCTTTTGGTTTTTCATTCAAAACCTAGTAAACATTGTTGGGGCAAGACATTTAGAAAGCAAGCAAACTAATATGGATGGAGTGCCTATTACATATTTTCATCTTATATAAATCCATTTCATTGAGCTCTCATAGAGATCTTATGAGGTGAGTCAAATATCTCAAAATGATCGCTTTAGTGAACATGTCACACAGATGTGTTTAATTTGTTGCGAAGAATGTTTTGAGAAAATTTTAATATCTAAATTCTTTTGGATGTGGCATTCTGGCTCAGGTTAACCACAGGTGAATACTTCTGTTGATAATCTTGACCCCCACAGGTGACTGCTCCCCCCCCAACCCCGGGCTCTAGTATTTTGATGTAAGAGGAACAGAACAAGAGGCTGAGACATGTGAATAGCTTTCTCAAGTGCAGCCAACTAGTGCCGGCTTGAGAGGGATCCAGGCAGAGTTAAAAGTCTCTCCTCCTCACTTTCTTTTTGTCTCACCATATCATCACCTCCATTCCTATCCAGGCAGGTTCAACAGAATCACATGAGTTTCTACGAGTGGAGGACCTTCCTGCCAACTCAGGAAAGTTAGACAGAAGAAGGAGGAGAGATGTAATGTGAAAAGATCTACACCTGGACTTGCTGTTGTTGAAGCTGGAGGAAGGCACCATGAGACAAGGAATGTGTGTGGCTTCTAGAAGCTGAGAGTGACCCATCGTTGATAGACAGTAAGAAATGGAAGTCTCGGGGTCAAGACTGCCAGGAACCCAATACTTCTAATGGCACAAATGTGCATAAAATTAATTCTTCCCTAGTTTTGATTTACATTTTTCAGGGGGAATTCCCAGAAGTGGGATTGCTGGATCATATGGCAAACTAAACTTTTAGCTCCTTGAGAAACCATCACACTGCTTTCCATAAAGGTGAACTAGCTTACATTCCCACCAAGGTTCAGAGGCATTCCCTTTTCTCCACAGCCGTGCCAACACCTGTTGTTTTTTGACTTTTTAATAATAGCCATCCTGACAGGGTGTGAGTTGGTGTCTCATTGTAGCTTTGATTTGCATTTCTCTGATGATTAGTAAAGCTGAGTATTACTTCATGTTTGTTGGGTGCTTGTATGTCTTACAAGAGAAGTGTCTGTTCATGCTTTTTGCTCACTTTTGAATGGGGTTATTTTTTTTTTTCTGTTGATTTGTTTGAGTTCTTATAGATCCTGGATGTTAGGCCTTTGGTGGATGCGTTGCTTGCAAATATATATATATTTCCCATTTTGTGTCCTCTTTACTCTCTTGATGGTTTATTTTGCTGTGCAAGAACTTCTTACCTTGATAAAGTATCACCTGACAATTTTAGATTTTGGTGCATTTGCTTTTGAGGACTTGGCCATGAATTCATTGCCTACTCTGATGTCTAGGAGGAGAATGTTCCCCAACACCATACAAAGAATCGATGAGACAAAAGCTGGTTCTTTGAAAGGATAAACAAGATCGACAGACCACCATCTAGATTAACAACAACAACCAAAAAAGAGGGAAAGAGAGCCAGAAACAGAAAATTCGAGTAAACACGACTAGAAATAAAGCAGCCAATGTTATAACTGACCCCAAAGAAGTATAAAAGATTATCAGAGATTACTACAAACATCTGTAGGTGAGTAAACTAGAAAATCTAGTGGATATGGAGGAATTTCTGACTTCACATAACCTCCCAAGATTGAAACAGGAAGAAATGGAAACCCTAAACAGACTGGTAACAATCGAAGAAATCGACTCAGTAATAAGAAACCTCACTGCCAAATAAAGCCCTGGGCCAGGTGGTTTCTCAGCTGAATTCTACCCAACATACAAGGAAGAGCTGATACCAATCCTATTGAAAATTTTCCAAGCAATCGAGAAAGATTTTTCCCTAGCTCATTCTTTGAAACCTATATTATCCTGATACCCCCAAACAGAAAAGACCCCAAAAGGAAAGAAAAATGCATGCCAATTTCCATGATTAACCAAGATGCAAAAATATGCAACAAGATTCTAGCAAATCTAACAGCACATTTCAAAGATCATCCTCATGACCAGGTGAGCTTCATTCCCAGATGTGATGCTGGTTCAACATATGCAAATCAATAAACATAATCCATCACATAAACAGGGATAAAGCCAAAGACCTCATAATTATCTCATCAGATACAGAAAAAGCATTTTAAAAAATCCAGTATCTCTTCTTGATGAAAAACCATCCAACACGTAGTCATCAAAGGAACATCCTCAAAATAATAAGAGCCATCCATGACACACCTGCAGCCAACATCATACTTAATGGACAGAAGCTGAAAGCCTTCCCCCTAACAACTGTGCTTTTTTTTTTTTTTCACCTAAAATTATTTGCTGTGTTCATCTTAGCTCTGGGACCTCATAGTTGCCTTGTCAGGTGCAAATTTTGAATACTTCTGGGTTCCTACTTTTCTAGTAATTTTGAACCTAGTTGTCTCTAAACACAAACCATGGTTGTTCACAATGTACTGCTTCCTAGCTCACAAACAAATCCTGTGTACAAAATTAACAAGTTGGGTGATTAACTCCGAGAGCTCAATGTCCTAAATGTTATACGGCTATTGTTGAATTAGGGGAGCTTCCACAAAGCCACAGAAAATACAGTGTAGAGCATAAAGGTTTATTTCTAAGCTCTGCTGACATAGTGAGAACTTTTGTAAGCATTAACAAGAAAACATCTAAATCACATTTTCTAATAAAAATATGTCCTGAATTTATTTTATAATAACTATCCCAAAGCAAGTACCATTTTCTAATAATAAAAAAGCAATTAACAATTTAACCTTAATGTAATCTTATTCTAAGTGATTTTGTTGCTATAGGCAAAATTTCTAGGATAGTGAACCCTGCGAAGGTAAAGAGAATCTGGCAAGGGCATGGTGCCATTTTCCCCACCCTCTTAGGATCTGAAGTTCTTTTAAATTCCATTACAAAAGGGAAGACATTCCCTCTTGGTGGGATGTGCTTCTGGAAGACCCCCAAAGCTAGTTAGCAGAACGGAATGGTGGGCTATCTTTCAGTCTGTGGAAAGAAGTTGAAGATGTGTCTTTCTCCAGACGAGCTATTATTTTTGCCTGCAGGTTTGGTATCTTTTCTAAAGACTCCATTGTATTTCTGTGCTCTATTTAAAATTACACTAACTGGAATAGAAGTTCAGCTGGTAAAACACAATTACCCTTTCCAAATGCCACTGAACCCTTAGACAAATTTGATAATGACAGTGAGGTCCTTCTTTAATTAAGGGACAGCACCCAAGGGACTCTCCCAAGCCCAGGGCCACATCTGGTGTCAATCAACTCTGTGCTCTAGAATGATTATTTTATCATCATTTTTGGTAACAAATTTATTCAGAAAACCTTAAGTGAACTGAGTTCCCACTATGTGTCATGGAATAAGACTACTTTTAAGTTGATTGCCTTTCTAATTTTCCTTATAAATCCTGGCTTCACACTGTCATTTCCATTCTCAGGGGGAAGGAAACTGAGACACAGCATGGTTAAAAAAAAAATGTTAGCTTTCAGCCATAAAGAAGGACAAAATTATGAACTTTGTTGCAACTTGGATGGGCTCAGAGGCTATTATACTGAGTGATCTACCACAGAAACAAAAAGCCAAGTATCACAGGGTCTCAAAAGTGGACCTTGAACAACTATCGTAATACTATAAGAAAGGGGTTGGCAGTAGTGGGAAACTGCCAGGGGAGGCTGAAGACGGGATTGGCAGTAATAGGAAACTGCTAGGGGAGCAGGGGGCACACCTCATTAATATGGGTACCAGCATAATGAACATTTGTATACCTAACCCTGAACTGTACCTCACGTCTTTAAAATAAAAAAATTAAAAAACAAGCAAACAAAAAGAAGTAGGTCAAGTTTAAAAAAAAATTAGCTTTCAAGATCAGGAGTGCCTGTGACATTATCACTTTTGGTAAAATTCTAATACTGGCAAACACATTTATCTAATCAGATCTATATATTTCAATATGCCTGTGTTTAACTTTCAGAGGATTTGCTTTATACGTGGGGTATAGGAATGATCTCCTGTGTGGGATTATTTCGAGAAGTAATTATTTGTTATACACTCAGAACCATTTTTTCTTTTTCTTAGAGAGCTCCAATTTATCATTAAAGCATCACCATGAAAGATGTCAGGTTCAGGGGACAACTCTTGCTCTCCCCACTTAGACTGGGTAAGCTATCCCTGCACTGTTTCAACAGTGCAGTGTACTTTATAAAAAGTATCTGTGCACCTCCTTGCCCACTCCTCCAGGCTGAGTGATCTTTGTGAGTATGTACTGTGTGTTCTTAACGTTGTAAGAAATAGAGCTCAAAAACGCTTTTTGAGAGATAAAATTAGGGTCAAGTCACAAGTGTCAAGATAAAATTAGTGTTGGTACAAGGCTATCCTCCACCATGAGCCTGTCTCTGCTATCTCTCAGCAGTGAGGGACAGGAAGGACTTAACACCAACCCTGTGAAATAAAATGGACCTCCTTTATATTCCCTGTCCTTTTTTGCATTTTCCAGTGTCAAAGTAGAGTCTTTGTTTAATTGGTCTCCCTATTCCCAGGCTATCTAGATGCAAATGCATACATAGTGTTTGACGCTTAAAGAAGGAGACGTCAAAGGCTTGCTCTTATCAGTACATGAAAGCAGCTGCCCCATCCTCTGTCAGACTTTTCTGATGCATTTGGCCATAATACCTGTGGATATATTTTCCACTTCCTGTTTATCCAATCCCTATCCTACCAAGAAACAAATCCCTCTGTCTCTTGGTGACATACATCCACCCACCTAGTGTTTTCCTTGTTTAATCTCTAATAAGTGTGCCCATGACTACAGTGTAAAAAAAATGTGGCTGGGTTTCTGGACTGGACATATTTGATGAAAAGAATGATGATTTTTTTTGGGGGGGGGGAAATGAATAAAAACTTGAGAGAAGCAAGGGGGAGGAACAAAGGGAAGGATCACATTTTTAGAAAAAAACAGGAATCTGGATAAGCCAAATGAGCAATAATTTAAAGTGGACTCAGTTTTTTGTACTTCTGTTTGCTAAAACCATAAAAATATGTGTGATACAAACTCTTATAAACTGTATGCTTCTTCCCAATTAACTAGTCTATCTGTACACCTGCTTTATTTGATACTGATATTGATTTTGTTCCTGGTTATTTTACATAGATGTTACACCTGCAACTTCCTAAAGGTAATTTTTATTGCAGCAATTGAAATGCATAATTTGATAGAAAACATAAACAAAGTAAATAATTAGCTGATTTGCAACTTGCTTTATATAACATCTTCAATTATTCAAATAATTAGTGAAATTGAATTCAAGATAAAAACTTCAGCTTAATTTGAACTTGTCCTTGAAGCTACTTTCTGACCCATTTTAACATATTACCTGTTGAAATATTCATAAGAAAAAAGAAATTTCAGGATTTGTGTTTAAGGTGACTTTTTTTCAGTTCACTTCCAATTTTTTAAAATTCCCTTCTATCTCTATGTTCCTTTCCCTAGATAAAAAGTTCTTGAACATATCAATACAAATTACTTCAGTTCACTTTTCTGAGTCCATGTCCTTTACACAAGATGTATGACCTCAGTATATCTCTGTCTCTTGGTGTCCTCTGCAATATTAGGGATGCTGTGTAATGTGTCATCCCTATTATGTGATATTCTGAAAAAAGAGTAAACATTAAAACATATTCACGTCAACGTTAGGTCATGTAGATGCTTTAAAACGCAAGCAACCCTCTCCATAATTTAAAAACAAACAAAAAACTACGCACATTTAAAAAAATGCCATTATCATCTGAAGTGGTATGCAAATTGCCACTGTTTCTCAAAATTAGCTTAGTCATTAATTTGAGAGTCTATATAATCGGGATACTTACTTATACCTTAAATAAGTGCTTTCATAGTAGGACTTTTTATCTCCCTTATGGAAGACGATTTAACAGAATTCTATGAGATGAAAGGAAAAGAGGACAAAATTGTGTTCTATATTTCTTTTTCTCCAACATGATCACGCCTTTCCCTAGGAAAGTTCCTTACGACGTGTGTGCGCTCCTGCGATCACCAGAACCTTGCTTGTTGTGTAGTAAAAAGTCTTACAGTATAAGTGCGTTAAGTGTAGACAACTCACCTAAGCACTGCTTAAAATGTCTACACCTGGGACTACAGAATTGGAGCAGATACTGCTACTTCTCTGTCTCTTTCACACTGACTCATTCTAGTTTGTTTTCTCCAATGTTTTATACTATAAGATGAAAGAAAATGGCGAATCAAGCTCTCCTCTTTCTCTCCTTTGAGCTCCCACTCTCCTTCCTGCAGGGCGCATAACCTCAAGAGTCTCAGGTTGCTGAATTTCCAATGGATCACCCGTGCGTACCCAAGCCACAGGCAGAATCAGTTGGGGCTGTTTTGGATTCTCTGAAAATCTTTTCCAAGCTCTTTACACAATGGCTCTAGGAGCATCTGTTGACCCCAGAAGGACCTTATAATTACCCTAGCAACAGTCACAGCAGGCAAACCCTGATGGATATGCCTTTTGCCCATGGATTCCAATTTCATGAGAAAAATGGAAATCACTCAGAAAGGGTCTATGGCATAGACATGATAAATGTAGTTTAAACTATAGGTAAGTCTGAGCAAAAGTACTGAAACTGGCATCTGATGTTTTTCTTCCTTCCTGCTAATGCTATAATTTTTTTAGTATCTAAACGCCATTTTTTTTTTTTTTTTTTTTTTTTTTTGAGTGGGAGTCTCACTCTGCCGCCCAGACTGGAGTGCAGTGGCCGCTCCCGGCCACCACAGCCTCGACCTGCTGGGCTCCGGCGATCCTTCCGCCTCAGCCTTCCAAGTAGCTGGAACTACAGGTGCATGCTACCATGCCCAGCTTTTTTTTTGATTTATTGTAGAGATGAGGTCTCGCTTGCCCAGGCGGGTCTCGAACCCGTGGGCTCAGGCAATCCACTCACCTCAGCCTCCCAAAGGCGCGGGATTACAGGCTGAGCCACTGAGCCCGGCTAAAATGCCATTTTTTAGTGTTATTAAATAAATTAGACAATAGTTCTTATCACTTTGATAAGGGAGGTTTTGTATCTCTGTGTTCAGAAAACTGGGAAGAATCTCAGCGTTCATATTAGTATAAAATTCTATGATGTTTCATAGGAACATATAAATTGCAGAGTTTTTTTTTTTATTTTTTATTTTTTTTTCGGATCTTGTTATTTGAATCCAGTCAAACCCCAAAAGGAGAATCATTAAAGAACAATGTCATGTTCCTAATAAAGACCTCAGAATCAAATTTATCCAAGATACGTATAGCCTTTCACACAAATATTTATCTTCCTAAAACGTTTGTGTTTTTTTATCCTGCAGGGTGTTTAAAGCATAGTGGGCAAACTGGGACACATTCTAACACACCACAAGTGTAAGAGGCCAAAATCTAGGTCAATTTAACACATCTACTAGATGCCTTCTATGTTTCAGACTCCACTCCAAGCAGAGAGAATAAATAGCTCTCTGGGACACAATCCCTACACTCCCAAAACCTTGGTCTGGTGGGGCATATAGGCAAGTGGATTATATCACAGGGAGATAAGGACAGTAACACAAAATGTGTCATGGAATCTTTTTTCTAAATCCACATGGATTTAGTGCAAAGGCTAATTCCAATAAAATTAAATTGAAGCACCTCGAATTTACTAATTATAGAGTAAGAAAAACCCTGATGTTTTCTGCAAGAGTAAATGTTTTTCCTATTATATATTTTCTGTTTCACTTACTATGGATCATCTTTGAAAGATCAACCTAGCCAGGATAAACACACACTGCAACATACGTATAAAAATGTGCTGGCCCTCTTCCCCGTTCCTTCTAGATCTCTCATGGCTCCCTTTGCCCTTGTTAATAATTCGGACGTGCTTTCGGGCTTGACTCTTGGTCCATAATCTTCTGAACAATCTTGTTGCCCCTAGCTTTCTATACTACAGCTGCAGACAAAAGCTCTTTCTGCCTTCTCGGGTAGATATTGCAAAATGCATGGGGTGGAGGCAGCAATACTTTCACTGGAATGCTGGTATATATTAAATATCTACCTCTCCGGGAAAATGAAACAAACAGTCAAACAAACAAACCTGAGTTGCAGTATTTGTTTATTTCCACAGTATACAACTTTCACTACGCCTTAATGCAAGTTGCTAGTGAGAGGCCCTGAACTTGTCAGGAAGTTCTCAAGTCTCAAGATCCAGAAAAAGCCAGCATTAGGTAGCCCAGTGTCCAATATTCCCTTCCTGGTACAATGACAACATGCTTTCTTAAGTGGAAGCATCGAGTCCTTAACTCAGACTAAGAATTTGCAACAAATCATGAAAATTTTAAAAGATTTGCTGGAATAAAATAAATAAAGTGGGGCACAAAAAGAAATGGTGGAATTTACAATCAAATACAAGAGAGCCACTCTGATTTCACCCGAAGACCAAGCAGCAGCATTATTTCTACTCTTTTTCATTTGCTTATAAAATGTGACATCTATGTGAGCGCTTCAACCATTCACTGATAGCTTTTGCTGTTCCTTAGTCAGTGTATTCAGTAGGAGGCCACTTGCAGACTTTCTTGCGGTTAAGTGCCACTGTGTGTCCTTCTGAGGCCAATAAGATGGAAACAAAAGCAGCATGTGCCACGTCCAGGTGGGAGGATTTTAGGGTGAGTGTTCCTGCGACCACCCCTTACCTCGCTGGGCTGATTGTAGGGCACTGTTGATATGATGACGCAGTGAGAAATCGGAGCAGCACCTGGACGGCAGAGCATCCCTGGAGAGTAGTCTCAACGCTCTGCACAAGGCTTCTTAGTGAAACATAAACTTCTTAAAATATTAAGCCACTGACAGTTTGTGCATCACCTCACTCTAATCTATCCTATCCCAGCATAAAAAAACATATACCTGTGCCCAAGTTCAGAAATAGTTGTGGAGTGCTAGTTCTTGTTCTGAAGTATAGGTTCAATTTTCAATAAATCTTGAATTAAAGGACTTTTCTGAAAAGTACACATCAAATGATTCTCCATTGATTTCCCCCAGGAAGCTGGCACTGTTGGCTTGGAAAGTAGCAGTTCTCACTTATTTCTTAATAGAATTTTTAATGTGTGTAGATTACAGGTGACTTTTACTTCATTGCAGATACTCTCCTATATTTTTCAAATCCATATACAAGACTATGAAAACGCTGAATGAATGTTGCACTTAACATACAGTATGCAAAACATTGAAGAAGTATTCATCAAGAATATTTTGGTTTTGGATGATCATAGCCTAAAGCATTACTTCTTGGTAACAACGATGCAATATGTTTGAGTGTTGGGAATAAATGAAGCTATCTGTTTGAGGGTTGTCCTTTTAAACAAGCAGGGCAGTGATGCAAGTATGATTATGACTATACAGCAAAGAACTACGAAAAAATTCAAACTAAATCCACCTGACCCCTAGCCTTGGAGATGCTAAGAATGTATCCAATGAGAAGTCCGAGATTCAAAATTGTTCCCAGGTGATTCTGATCTTGTCCTCTTGACCCTTTGTTGGAGAACCTACTGGAGTCGGAATTATGGATAGCTTCACTCTAACTTCTGATCACACGCTAAGCTAATTATGGAAACTGTCAGACCTAAAATGTTTTCATCAAAATATAGGTAACACCTATATTCTGATGATATTATGAGAGTAAATTAAATATTTCATCTTGCTATCTATTTTTCTAAATAATTCTTATGCAGAGTATAAAAGCTAGTCTAGTCCTTTTATTTATTTTTTAGATTAGAAAATATAGTTTATTTAGAAAGCAAATTAGAGAGAGAGAGAGACAGAAGAGGAGATTCACCACCCCAGGGTAGGGTAGGGGTCTAAAGCTAGGAAGCATGGGGACAGCCATAGCTCAAAGAGCACATGGCCACACTGGAGTCTAGCAAGGCAATGGCCGCGATGGTCTGGCAATAGCTATTCTGGTACTTTTAAATTTAGTAAAACATTTTTATTTTGGTCAGAATGTCATTGGCCTCACAGGCTTATCTTTTCCATGAGGATTGTCCAACCTTCAATCTACACTGCCTTTGTACTTATATATTTTAAATTTTACACTAATAATTATTATTTCATGTCATTGTAACACAGCCCTGTAAATTATTATTATTATTTTTTTAAACAGATTTTTTATTATAAAATTGTGGAGTATAAGCTCTATAAATTAATTTGCAACAGTCATTCACAATTAATTGATGAGAAAATTGAGATTAGGGAATACTACCTGGCTGCCCAAAGATCACAATAATATATCTAAGGTTTCATTGTTCATTTGACTAAGGTCATGGTGACTACCAGCTGATGCTCTCATGAATGGAGGATGGATATAAGAACCATCTCCTCAAACCTAAATCTAAGACCATCTGATACTCAGCAATTGCTACATCTTAGTAGTAAAAATCATACCAACAATAGGCCTTGAAACAGCCTAAATATGTCATAGTCACAAAACAACAGAATAGGCATGTCTTTCTTTGATAACAAAAATCACGTTTGTGTTGATTTTTTTTTTTAATTTTTGCTGGAAAGAACCAACTACAGGATGCAAAGTCTTTTAATATTTGCTATTTTTTAGGTTGTCATTTTTGTCATTTCTTATTATTGTCCTCATTTGTTGGCTACAGGCTGTGACAATTTGCTATTAAGAAGATGTTTCAATATATTGTGCCTAGACTGTGTCCTGCACTCTAACTTGCTCTCTCTTTACACACACACACACACACACACACACACACACACACACGAGCACACACCCACACAAACATCTATACTATATGTGTGTGTGTGTGTATATAAATAAACTTGTGAAGTGTTTGATTGTTAGGGCAGGTTGAATCAGATTAGGGAATCTCTTAACACTCAGCTCAAGTACCATCTTCTCTGTGAGAGTCACTGATTCATTCTCTCCCCTCTAAGGATAGAGAGGGTGCTTCTTTTCTGCTCCAATAGCATCTCACCTCTCTGTTAGAGTACTTTCCACCCTGCAATCAAATTATTTCTGTATGTCTGCCCTTCCCAATTATCCCCCGCTGCCTTGAAGGAAAGGAGCATCTATATTTTTTTAATCACCATTTCATATTGACCTTGACTCATAGTGGTGCTGATGCCCATTATTTAAGAGTAGAATAAATAATACCAAAGATACGGGATCAAGAAAAATAGGGCTTACAACGTAAATATGCCTTTCTTTATGTTTCATGCCCATCCTGGCTGCTCAAACATTAAATCCCAGTGAACCTTTTCTAATCCATAGTCCTCTTTTAAAGCTTATGAATTCTTGCTTGCCTTTGTAACCCTATCAGTCAAAATGCAGCTTCCATAAAGATAGGTTCAGCCTCATATCCAGAAAACACTTAACATCACTTAACATGATATTTGAATCAACCTGACATTTCACAGCCAGGTGGCTGTCTATGCAACCCAATTTAAGCCACAGAGAATACTGCCAAATCGGAAAATTCTTTTCTCTCTGGCCAGAAAAATAACATCACAGTGAAATGAAATACAAGCAAAGGCTATCCGAACCAACAGCATTTGTTTGATGACACGATTTGGTGAATAAAAATATTTGAGTTTTTATACTATGATGCTTCCCCGATGGGAGAAATGTAAAATCAAATCCTCTAATATGAAGCCACAGCACCAGGATGAAAATAATGAGCTCTGATGAGAGCTAGCATCGAAAAGTTCAGCTTGCTTTTAGTTCAGCATGGTGTCCCCTTCTCTATACTACTGCCACGATGGTATCTACATTTTCTTAGAGCTCAGGAAATAAAATATAAACCGTGGTTCTTTTATCTCTAGACAGAATCTTACCTAAGAGAAGACTAGCATTCGTCAATGTCATATGATTTGAAAGGTGTTGCAATATGTCCCTACCTAGATATGCCTTCCCTTGTCCACACATATAGGCAAAGAGAAGAACTATAATGATTTTGCTGGGGAAGAAAAGCTAGAAAGTTCTCAGACATAGATACGATACCTTAAGTAACAGGTGTGTATTAAAGAAATCAAATTTATTTTGATTTTCCCAAGCCCTGTCTGAGGGAAGAGGACATACTTCTATTTTAGAAATTGAGTGAATGTGGATATTTTTAAATGTTTACATGTCTCCTTAGCCTAGTAGGACTTAATGATTTGTAGCCAACAAGTTACTTCTCCTTGACTCCATATCCACGATCTTGGCTTAGATGATTTTAAGATAAATTGCTTAAAAGTGAAAATGAATGAGACCCTAGCTGGAAATAGCAGAGTTATGAGAATCACAGTCTGGTTGCTGTTTCACAAGAACTAACCTGAATTTTGCCTCTGGGACTCTGTTTCAGTGTGTGTCTGGTTTGGAGAGTTGCCCACTGATTGGGGAACCCCTGTGGTACAATGAACAGCTAAAAGACAGCATTTTAGAATGCTGTTGGTATAACCCAAGTTCTAAGCATCATTCTTAGGCATTAGTTTTTATTTACTTAATTTATTTTCTTGGCATTTTAATAAGTTGTGTCCACAGTACTTGCCCCTGGAGTTACTTGACTCAACATTCAAGATGAAGGCATGATTAATTAATACGTGAGTGAATAAGTTCTGGGAATTCAGATTTCTCTAAGGCAAAACCAAAAAAATGTAAATGCTGGCAAAGATGATAAGGTGAAATTAAAAAAAAGTAACATTATTCTGATGTTGTTGATTACTAGATAGATGATAGAGATAGATAGATAGATAGATAGATAGATAGATAGATAGATAGATAGAATATATATAGGTGGCATGCCTATACTCCTGGTAGTAGAACAGAGCAAAATTTTTATTTTAGACGATTTCTCATTGTTATCTTAATAATTTTTGCAAAAAGTTGAGGTTCAAACCTGGAAGAGAAACCAAAAAAATCCACTATAAAGATATTAAAATATAAATGCAAGTTTAATAATAATGATAAGAAAAACTATGATTATTATTAAACACTTCGGTTTATTAGTAAAACCCTGCAACTAACACTCATGGATGTCCACAGCAGGATACAGCTAACTAACCACTCTTAATGCTCTATTTTGTTTCTCTACCATGCTTTCATGAATCACAAAATCACTGAAAGAACGAAATCACCTTCTGACTACTCTACTTTCACACAAATCCTTGTGTCTGCATTCTTTCATTCACTCACCCAAAGATAATCATTAACAACTCCAAAAACACAAAGGAGGCCTTTATGTAGATAACCACATATACCAATGCACAGATAAATGTGAACCTGTAAGAGAAGCTCATAAATGACAAAGACATATGGATATATTTTCAGTTTGGTAAAATAAAAAATTGGATGTATATTTTCATTTACAAACATGGAATCATAAGCATCGGTGAATACTTTTGATAGGACAATGGGGAAGCAGAAAAGTGAGATGTGTAAACATGTAGATTGAGTAGGGAATAAGGAATGGGATTGCTATTTAAAAAATCGTATAATCTGTGTATAAGAGAATTGAAAGGAGGCTCAAGGAGGGTAAGCTGAGTGTAGTTCATCACCCGTCCATGACTTCACCTGCTCCACAAAGTCTCATTTAAGTTAGCAGAGCCCACTATTCTCAGTATGAAATAATGATTGCACAAATTGATGACCCATACAAGTCTTACAGAGTCTCCTCTTCCAAGTCTCAAACAGTGCAGAAAAATATTTTTTTCTAATTCCTAGCGTATCTTTGTCTTTCTCTTCAAAAGGAAAAATGTAGTCACTTTATTACATCAGAAAAACTTCTTTAAAATATTAATAGATCTGAAGGCAGAGATAAGTAACATTGCAATAATAGTAGGGTATTTCAATATCCAACTTTCAACAATACGTAGATAATCCAGACAGAAAAACAGTACAGAAACATTGGACATGAACTATATTTTAGACCAAATGGATATATACAAAACATTCCATCCAACAACAGCCAAATACACATTATTCACAATCATACATAGCATTCTCCAAAACGGGCCATTTGATAGGCCATTAAACAAGACATAACAAATTTAAGAAGACTGAAATATTATAAGGTATCTTTTCTGACCACAATGGTATGAAACTGAACATCACAAATAGCAGGAATTTTGGAAAACTCAAAAATATGTGTAAAGTAGACATAATACTCCTGAATAACCAAGGTTTCAAAGATTAAAAGAGAAATTTAAAAATACCTCAAGACACACAAAAGTGGAAACAAAACATACCAGAACTTATGGCATACAGTAAACACAGTTCTAAGAGGGACGTGTATAGCAATAAATGTCTACATATATACAAATGATATAACGAAAATGAATATCCTATTGTTATACCTTAAGAAACAGGAAAAAGGAACAAACTAAACACAAGATCAATAGAAAAAAAGAAATAATAAAGGACTGAGTAGAAATAAATGAAAGAGATTAGAAAAACAATAGAAAAGATCAATGAAAATAAGTTAGTTTTTAAAAACAAATCTTTAGCTAGACTAAATAAGAAGAGATTATTTAAATAAATGAGAAATAGAAAACATTACAACTAATAACACAGAAATACAACTGATGAGATATGAAATGACTATGTACTATATGGCAACAAATTGGATAATCTAGATTATAAATGAAAAATTTCTGGAAACATACAATCTACCAAAACTGAATCATGAAACAATATAAAATCTGAATAGAACAACAATGAGTAAGATGATTGAATCACCAATAAAAAGTAGGCTATTATGAAAAGCCCAAGATCTGATGCCTTCTGGACTGATTTTCACCAATCATTTCAGGAATAACCAATGCCAGTCCATCTCAAGCTCTTTGAAAAATCAAAGGATTGATAACTTCCAAATTCATTTTACAAGGCCAGCTTCATCCTAATACCAAAGCCAGTCAAGGACACTGCAAGAAAATAAAATTGTAGGGCAATATTCCTGATAGACATAGATGTAAAAATTTTCTACAATATAATAAAAAATGGAATAAAAGGCAATGATTGAGGGGTCTATCAATCTTGTTTATCCTTTCAAAGAACCAGCTTTTTGTTTCATTGATTTTTTGTATTATATTTTTGTCATCTATGTCTTGTATTTGGGCTTTTACTTTGGCGATCAGGTTTATTCTGCTGAAGTTAGGGTTTTGATGATCCTGCGTTTCCAGCTTCCTTTGGTGATTTGTTAGGTTGTCATCTTGTGATCTTTCCATTTTCTTCATGTTTCTTCAGAGATATGAATTCCTTTCTTAGGAATGCTTTCATGGCATCCCAGATATTTTGGTAAGATGTTTCTTCATTTTCATTTGTTTCCAGGTAGCTTTTAATTTCTGTTTTGATTTCCATGTTGACCCAGGAGTTGTTTAGCATTATGCTGTTTAGTGTTTATGTATTTGTGGGTTTGAGGGGAACTTCACTGGTGTTTATATTTATTTTTATTTCACTGTGGTCTGAGAAAGTGCGTGACAGTATTTCAATCTTATGAAATTAGCAGAGTGAAGGACAAAAACCATATTGTGGTCTCATTAGACTAAGAAAAACTATTTGAAAAATTTAATATCCTTTTATGATGAAAACTCTTAACAAATTAGGTATAGAAGAAATGTTACCCACAGATAACATCATTCTCAATGGTGAAAAGTTTTAAGATTTTTCTCTAAAATGAGGAATGAGTTTACTCACTCTAAATAAGATAGTAAACAGTACTAGCAGTCCTGGACAGAGCAATTAGACGAGAAAAATAAATAAAAGCTATCCAAATAAGAATGGAAGAAGTTAAATTATCTGTCTTCGGATGACATGAGTTTACATATAGAAAATGCTGAAAACTCCAAAAAACCTGTTGACATAAACAAATTCAATAAAGCTGTGAGATACAAAATCAACATAGAAAAATAGTTGTGTTTTTATACACTAACAATGTTCATTTTTTACAAAAGTAGAATGAACAATTCTAAAATTTGTGTGGAACCACAAAAATACAGAAGAAGCAAAGCAATCTTGAGCTAAAAAAACAAAGCTGAGCCGGGCTCAGTGGCTCAGCCTGTAATCCCGTGCCTTGGGAGGCTGAGGTGAGTGGATTGCCTGAGCCTGCGGGTTCGAGACCCGCCTGGGCAACTTGGCGAGACCTCATCTCTACAATAAATAAAAAAATCAGCCGGGCGTGGTAGTGCATGCCTGTAATTCTGGCTACATGGAAGGCTGAGGCGGAAGGATC
The DNA here is from genome assembly GCA_963574415.1 of Tarsius wallacei. Lineage (NCBI taxonomy): Eukaryota > Metazoa > Chordata > Mammalia > Primates > Tarsiidae > Tarsius > Tarsius wallacei. Next base: position 21,614 of record CAUYQG010243758.1, read on the forward strand.
GCCGGAGCCCAGCAGGTCGAGGCTGCGGTGGCCGGGAGCGGCCACTACACTCCAGTCTGGGCGACAGAGTGAGACTCCAACTAAAACAACAACAACAACAAAAAAAAAAAAACAAAGCTGGAGGCATGACGTCTCCTAATTTCAAAATATGTTCCAAAACTATAGTTATCAAAATGGGATTCAAGTTCAAGAGACTGACTATACAATATGGAGGCTATTAAAAAATATGTATTATTTACTTAAAATTTGCAGAGTCTATATTTTTAAGTGTTCTATCAGGCAAAAAAATGGTGTGTGAGATAATCATATGTTAATTAACTTTAGGGATTCTACAATGTATACATATTTCAGACGATGTACACCATAAGTATATACAATTTTTATTTGTTAATTTAAGATGTAACTAAAATAAGAAAACTCTGCTGAGACAAAAACAGGATAGTACTGGCATAAAAACAGACATATAGACAAAATGTACAGAAGACAGAGTGCAGAAATAAATGTGCACATTTACAGTCATCTGATCTTGGACAAATATGCCAGAACATACAATAAGGAAAAGACAGTTTCTTTAATAAATAATATTGGGAAACCAATCTTTAGCTAGCTAGATGGATATCCATATGCAGAAACACAAAATTGAACCCATATCTGACATCACATGCAAAAATCAACTCAAAAAGGACTTAAACCTAAGGCCTGAAGTTGTAAAAGCACAAGAATACAAAGGGGAAATCCTCCTTGACATTGGCATGGGCAAAGATTTTTTGGATATGAACCCAAAAGCACAGATAACAAAAGCAAAAATAGATAAATGGGATTACATCACACAAAAAGCTACACAGCAAATTAAACAATCAACAGGGTGAGTAGAAAATCTATAGAATGGGAGAAACTATTTCCAGACCACACATCTAATAAGGGGTTAATATCCAAAAAAGTAAGTAACTCAAACAACTCATAGCAAGAAAACAAATAACCTCATTTAAAAACAGGCAAATAACTTGGCAAGAGGACTCTGGTTCAGTTCAGTAACACAACTCAACCCCTTACTAAAACAGGCCAGTAATCCAAGATTTTGTCACCTTATTTTATTTTATTTCATAATTTTTACAGAGAGAAAACCAAACTCTAGTTTTAGATAAGTATAATGTTTCACATTAAAATGTTTTCTGATGACCTTATAAATAAATTCATCAAGCTTTGACCAGCTTCCACAAGTAAAATTTCCTCTCTGTGAACCTTCTACAACTTTCTATAACCATTCAAGTTTTGTTTTTTTTTTTCACTTTGCTTTTTCCCACTCTGGAACAGAGTCATTTTACTTTGGCACAAACTAATCCTTTTTTCCTTAATAAAAAAATCTCTATTGTATATTATATACCTTGCAAAAAATGGGCAAGTAAACTGAATAGATGTTTCTCAAAAAAAAAAAAAAAGCATACAGATGGCCAATAAGTAGATGAAAAGTGTTCAACATTATGATTATTAATGGAAATATACATGTAAACCACAATTAGATAGCACCTCAGACCTATTTTAATGGCTATCATAAAGAAGACAAAAAAGATAATGTGTCGGTGAAGATATTGAGAAAAGGGAACTCTTGTATCCTGTTGGAGGGAATGCAAATTATTACATTCATTTGGAAAACTATTAAGATTTCTCAAAATATTAAAGAGAAAACAATTTCTTCTTCTTCAACCTGGAGAGGTTGTGTGATATCAGAAAGTCCTCCATTTCATTTAGGTTTTAAAGTTTGTTTCCATACAAGTATACAAAGTAATCTGATCATCATTTGTATTTCTTAGGGGTCAGTTGTGACTTGATCTTTTACATTTCTGATTGTGTTTATTTTGGTGTTTTCTCTCTTCTTGGCCAATCTGGCTAGGGGCCTATTAATCTTGTTTATCCTTTCAAAGAACCAGCTTTTTGTTTTGTTGATTTTTTGTATTATATTTTGTCTTCCTTGTCTTGTATTGGGTTTTTATTTTGGTTATCTGGGTTATTCTGCTGAAGTCAGGGTTTTGGTGGTCTTGCTTTTCCAGCTTCCTTAGGTGATTTGTTAAACTGTTAGCTTGTGATCTTTCCATTTTTTTTATGTGTCTTCATAGAGATATGAATTCCCTTCTTAGGATACTTTCATGACATCCCAGATATGGTCTTCATTTTCATTTGTTTCCAGGTAGCTTTTAATTTCTGTTTTGATTTCCGTGTTGACCCAGGAGTTGTTTAGCATTATGCTGTTTAGTGTATATGTATTTGTGGGTTTGGGGGGAACTTCATTGGTGTTTATATTTATTTTTATTCCACTGTGGTCTGAGAAAGTGCGTGACAGTATTTCAATCTTATGAAATTAGTATATGCTTGATTCATGGCCGATGTTCTCACTCACAAGCAGACCTTAAATGATAATCATAATACTATAAGAAAGGGATTGGCAGTAGTGGGAAACTGAGGGGGAGGTCACGCCTCATCAACAAGGGTGCCTGAATAATGATCATTTGTATAGCTAACGCTGAGTTGTACCCCACATCTTTAAAATAAAAAAAATATATAAAACTATTAGAAAATAAACAGCATAGGATCCAGAAATCAGACTTCTGGGTATATATCCAATGGAAATGATTTCAGTTTGTCAAAAAGATATTAGCATTTCCAAATGCCCTGCAGCCTTATTCACAATAGCTAAGAGGGATTCGACCTAAGAGTCCAACAATAGATCAGTGAATAAGGAAAACGTGAGACATAACATAAATATATATATGTATATATACACACACACACATACATATATAATATGCATATATACCTACATATATACATATAATGGAATGCTATTTAGCTTTCTTAAAGCTAAATAGGTATATATTTTTTTTTAAATCATGCAATTGATGACACCATGGATGTACCTGACATTATGCTCAGTGAAATAAGCCAGGCAGAGAAAGACATCTTATTTATATGTGGAATCTAAAAAAGTTGAACTCAGAAATACAAAGTATAACGGTGGTTACCAGGGGCTGGGTAGAAGGGGCAAGAGGGCAAATGTCAGTCAAAAGACTTAAACCTTTAGTTAGACAGGAGGAAAACATTCTAAAGATCTCTTGTACAGCAAGGTGGCTATAGTTATCAATAATGTATTATATATTTGAGAATGGTTCAGAAAGTATATCTTCAGTACTATCACCTCCAAAAGTCATATGTATATGAAGTGATGGATATGTTTATTAGCTTGATTTAATTATTGTACCATGTATGCATATGTAAAACCATTACATGGTACTCAATAAATACAGACAATTTTTTGTCAACTAAACCTTAAAGCAGAAAAATATATGCCTTCTATATCCCAATATTATGGTAATTGTTGGTTCTATTGACTGATTTTTCTTCTTCTTTGTTTTATTTATCAATATTTTGGTCAAATGTGAAAATATAGAAAAAATTTTGTAAATCAATATTTTTAAAAATTCCAGACCTATTCTAAAATATATTCCTTTATGCCCACTTTTTTGCCCTGAGCCAAATGTATTTTAGCCAACTAATTAATGCCAGGAAGATAAAAATTATCTTCTCATTTAATATGAAGTATTCATAGCCCAGAGTTCTTAATAGTAAGAAATATCATATAGAATTAAAAAACAGAAATTAATTTGTTTGGTGATAAAACATGAAGCCTCTAACTTTAAAAAAAATCACGGTTCTTTTTAAAAGTGAACTTCATTAGAGATCTCAATCCAGATGTCTAACTGGAGGTGTGACTACAAACCTAACTGTCTTGCATGTAAATTGAAGGTCAAGGAAACAAATACGGCTCAAAGAAAACTGGGAGAAACTGGGAGATTCCCTAATGTGAAGAAAATAAGCTTCATAAAAATTGCATCTGCCAGTTCAGACTAGGACGTTTTGAAGCAGAAAAAGATTTAAAACTTTGCAGTGGAAAATTGAAATCCATGTTGAGTCCTACAATTGCCAATAGACAGGAGACTACTAGGATCCTCCAATCTCAAGTCGAGGGGCATGCCGGGAGTAAATGTCTTTCTGTCTTGATGTTTTCAACTTGGTGGTCCCCACCCTAGCTCTTGCATTGGCTTCTAATGTATCGTGAAGCACAGCTGACTTCACAGGCATTCCCCTTTCAGATATCCTTTCATTCTCTAGTAGGGCAGTTGGTTACTTTTACCAGGTGAATGCAGCTACAATCCAAAAAGTTGGGCACACTTCTTGTCTTCAAACAACTTATCCATAAATATTTAGCAAACTTTATCTGACTTCATAAAATTGAAAATTTCCATAATCTTATAACACAAATCAAGCAGGTAGGGAAACATAAGTTATCTGTCAGATTGACAAGGGCTAGTGCTTCTATTTTTTCAAAATTTTCTTTATCAGTATTATTGTTGGGAATATAAATCAATCCCCACCACTCTGTCTCCACCCCTATCTCCTCACATCTGTTCTCTCATTCTCTCCATATAATCTGCAAATATTTATCTTTTTTTAGAAATTGGCTGTTATACAAGGGCACATTTCCCAATTAAATACAGTTATACAAAGTGAAAACATGTCTGTAAAGGTAGAGATCCCGTAAACATGGAATATCTTTTGTTTCTACTTTGCTGCTGATCTTATTTTTTTCTCTATTATTTAGACGTTAGCCCAGACCTTTAACATTTCTTTCATTTCTGAGGCACTGCACATAGGTTTGCTTTAAATCAATCATGCCACAAATATATTAAAAATGACTGGAAACTGAGCAAAAAATGAAAGAAAGAAAAAAGAAAAGGGAAGAGAGAGAAAGGAAAATAAAACACATTACAGATTTCCTTTAAACAAAATAGCCGATCAGTGTATAAACAATAATTCATCAGTATTGTTTGCCAGAGTACAGATGGGTAGACCCAATCCAGGGCATGCCTTGAGAATGGATGGGAACACCTCTGATCTGACATCACAAAGCACCCCACATGAAGTGCTGTGCTGTAAACGAATCTCTACTGGATTGAGAACCAGGAGACCTGAGCTGTGATCGTAGTTCTACCAGGGTTCTGAAACAGACACTTTTCTAGGTTTCACATGTCTCGTAGAAACAGCGGTGCATTACAGAGGTTGTGCGGCTGCATGTGTCCAAGAACCCCCGGAGGCATGAGGATGTTAAATCTTTTGTTCTGTTATCAACGTAAGCCCACCTATTATCATAAATGAACTATAGTAAACAATTTATTCAACAAACAAATGAATTATTAAAAGATCCTGGGCATTTCAATATTATGTTATCTGAAGAACGTCACAAACATTTTCTCACACATAATAAGTCACATAAATTTTCTTGTAAAATCAAGTTGGTTTTTTTTGGTTTTTTTGTTTTTTTTCTGAATGCTGGGATTCAGCTAGGACCACAATAGTCGCCATTACAGGCTTACTAATTTTGCAATTCACACTGCCCAAACATCACCAGCCAACGTGTGTATATTCCAGCACCACCCAGAATAACAGGCGGCCCCGTATTCCCATCTTCTGCCTTCCTCAAACCCAAGGAATTTATCTGAGACCAGAGGCCAACTCACACTTCCCTACTCTTCTCCTACTCTTCCATGGGCCATGTCAGCCCTTTCACTAGACCCTAGGCAAACAGTTTCATGCTCACGGCTATTACTGGTCGGTTTGGCCAATGAACACTACCTCTGGGTTGCAGGATGCGGCAGTCCCAGGACACGCCCTCCGCTCTCTGGGGTGGCTGCCCTAGGACCACAGGGAAATATGCACAGCATTTCCACGCTGGGGGCCATGGCTGCACAACAGCAGGGACAGGTTTCTATGGCCTTCATTCTGGCGAGTTCTTTTTTTTTTTTTTTTTGAGTTGGAGTCTCACTGTCGCCCAGACTGGAGTGCAGTGGCCGCTCCCAGCCACCACAGCCTCAACCTGCTGGGGATTTCTTGATGGCAAAGCTCTAGGGTGGCCTGTGATGGAGGGACTGTGGAGGAGAGAACCACAGAGCCCTTCCCTCTTGTTAGAGTGGCCCTTAGGCAGTGGCGATTGTACAGAGAAAGTCTTGTGGTTCAGGGAGTATCTTCATGCTGTGTTTAGGGAAATATGGAATGCGGTCTGTCCCTACCCTTCACAGGTCTCAGAAATGAGGCCGATGGAGGGTGGAGGTGGGGAGGGCACGGTAGACATGTAAATCCCTCAGACCAATCCCACCTGAGCCCAGAACTACTCCCTAATGACCAAGACAGAGGTATCCAGTGAAGAGTTTCATACCTCACTCTCTTACGTTCAAACTCGTTTTCTCCTATGAAGCCAATGGCTTCCTGGCTACTCGACTTCTTGGCTAGGCCACTGGTCTTCTGCACAGAGCCACAGCATCTGACTCCCCCGATGGGCACAGTTTACATTCTTCCCTGGAGGCTTCTTCGACCACGGAGATTTCAACAAGGAAGAGCAATGCAATCCCCAGATGTCTGCAGGCATGCCAGCATCACGTGAGGGCCAAGTCTGACATCAGGGATGCTCTTCCAGCAAAAGACACATTGGGAGGAAACGCTAACCTTCCTGGGATCATCACAGGCCGGGCCGACCCTGCTGACTTCTGACTGTCCAGTTGCGCATGCATTTTGATTTCTTTTCCTGTGCCTCAGTCTGGACTTGGTGAAGATGTATGAGATTTTGAAATTAAACAAAAGAAAAAAAAATAGTTGTAAAATGACATTCCACCCTGGTTTGCAGAGCGTAACCCCACATCCGAGAGGGCTTGAGGGCAAGGTTCCTTGTCTGTTCCAAAGAAGTCGCCCAGGAATCCAGCAGGGAAAGGCCTCCGTTTATCAGAACTTGCAGAAGGCACCAAGGGCAGCCGGTCGGTGAGGAAAAGGTGTGTCCAGGAGACACCGACAATGGCCCTTGTCGGGGAAAGAATCCACGGCTCGGGCGTGTTTAGGAAAGCAAGAGAATCGAATTCCTGTCAGGTGTTTCCAATTACATTGATTAAGCGTGATGACCACATTGCTTTCAGCTTTGCTCGGTCACCTGCATCCCGTGACTCATTACTGGGAATATGCCCACTTTTAGAGACCAGCCTTGACCCGTGGCCACTGGGGGTTTGAGGCAGGAAAAAGCCAGGGATGGAGGAACTGGTCTATGTCAGGACAAGACCTCCTGGGGATCCTACCAGAACGGTGAAGCAGCAAGACTGTTGGATCTCAGCCATAAGAGACACTGGGGAGAAATCCTGGAGAAACAGCAAAGGGGAAAACATTAAGAAAAGAGAAACGCTCTAAGACACCCTTGGGTGATCGGGGGTTGCTTGCTGGGGGCGGGGATTGGATGATCAACACCTCCTGGAAGAGGAGAAACTCAGTGGGGGAGAAACTGTGATTCTCCCCTTGTTCTTCCTACACCACTGTGTGGGAGATGACCTGTTGCCAGCACTGCTGGGACAATTCTGTCTCTGGCCTGCCTGCCCTCAGAAGTAAAATCAGGCTTTGAGGTCAACAGCATAAGAGCTAATTATCTTCTGCTGCTGCTTCCAGCCATTCAGGAGTGGCCTCGCCTCATTCCTGGAGTGTAACTAGGGAGGTTGGCACCTGAAGAGTTGTTTCATGGAGTGAAATGTCTCTGATCTTGGGCTCTCTTCACCTTGGGACTCCATCTGCTCTCCACCCCTGAACTCAAGGAGTCAGTGGGTGGATTGGGGTCTGGCCTTGCTTTACACCACACACAGAAGAGGTTGGAGGCTGCTGTGTAAAAAGAACCCTTTACAGGTTTGAACCTTGGCTTTCAGCTTGGTGTTGGACACATGCTTTGTTTTTTATTTTAAAGATGTGGGGTACAACTTAGGGTTAAGTAGACAGATATTCATTATGCAGGTACCCTTGTAACTTACTTCTTAAGGAAAACTAAGATATTACTACCATTTTCAAAACTGTCAAGTGCCAGTGCATAATACTTCTTATATGTTAAATTTTAAAAGAATAGCACCCATCTTTTTTTTTTTTTTTAAGTTACAGGATCTCTCTTTGTCACCCAGGCTGGAGTGTGGTGGCATGATCATAGCCTCCTGCACTCAAGGGATCACTCCTACCTCAGCATCCCAAGTAGTAGGACTGTAGGTGTGCACTATCATTTCAGCTCATTGTTTATAGTTTTTGTAGAGACAGAATCTCACCATATTGCCCAGACTGGTCTTGAACTCCTGGCCTCAGCAGTCCTCTTGCCTCAGCAGTCCTCTTGCCTCAGCTTCCCAAAGTGCTGAGATTATAGGAGTGAGCCACTGCACCTGGCCCTAATACACATTCTTATGGAGAATTCCGTATCATACAGAATGATGCATTCTAAGGGTAATGTGTGTGGAAAAATGAAAGCTTTGTTAACATACTTAGTAAAAATGTTTAGTACAACCAAGATTCAGAGTGTATGGTATGAAGTAAGCTATGTGGTGCAAATGCATTTTAATTCTGAGCACTTCAACAAAATTAGCTTGTAAAATAAGTTTGAAACTACTCTATGAGGTGTTAGGTTTGCAGATGAATTATGAATCCTTTTACATTTGTTTTGATTTCTTTAACTAGATTATATATTAGGGGGCAAAGCCCGTGATTAATTCATCACTGTAGTCTCCTTTGTGTTTTAAATATAAGCTACTCAGTAAATATTATAGAATAAATGCATAAACATTTCATATTCTATTTTCTATATTTTGCAAAATATTAATTTTTTGTGTGCTTTGTGACTTTATTTCCCCCAAGGGAAGTCCTTTAAATGAAAAGGTCATAAGGGTTAGGATTACTGGAGGAACCACCCCCCCCACAATTTAAAAGAAAACAGAAACAAGAAAGAAATTGCATAACAATGAGGCCTGATAAACAACTTGCAGGTGCCCTTTGGCAACCTGTTAGTCTTATCTTCAAACGTCTTTCTATTTTAACTTAAAAAGCCAACTTCTTGACAACCCTCTAAAATATTTAATCTTTTCATTTTTAAGTTCTTATTTCATGTGTTTTTGTTCATGTATTTCAACGCATAAGGTTCATTTCTTTTCTTGAAAAAGGATTTCTAATTACTGAGAGATTACTTCATTGCATAGCTGTGATTAATAATGCTGAAGAAATCTCACTTGTACTTTATTACAGCACCAATTCTGAAAGTTCTTCAAGCTTAGTGAATTTCCAAAGGAAGAAACATTCATTACTACTAGCTAGGTTCTTGGAGTCCTTCATATTTCTTGCTAACTCATATTTATATTTACTTTTTATCTATTTTTTGAATTGAACCTGGATTTGTGAAAATTATAAATGAGATTTAATTATGCACAAATAAGGGAGCTTCCAACAGGTCATTCTCTAGGCTCAACCTGTAATCCCTCGCTTGGGGAGGCTGAGGTGAGTGGATTGCCTGAGCCCGAGGGTTCAAGACCCGCCTGGGCAACTTGGAGACCTCATCTCTACAATAAATCAAAAAAAAAATTAGCTGGGCGTGGTAGCATGCGCCTGTAGTTCCAGCTACTTGGAAGGCTGAGGCGGAAGGATTACCTGAGCCCTGCAGGTCGAGGCTGCGGTGGCCGGGAGCGGCCACTGCACTCCAGTCTGGGCAACAGAGTGAGACTTCAACTCAAAAAAAAAAAAAAAAAATTATCAATGCTCTTAATTTCCTTGTTACTATACAATAAACAGAATCATGATCAGCTAGCTTATATACTGAAGGGAATGCTTTTAAGATTCTTCAAAGAGAATACTTTCTGCATCACATATTTAGAAATATCTTCATAAGCCCACCTAAAACTTTAAATTTTATATTAAGGAAAATCATTTAGTGTCTTCAAGATATTTCTTAAGGATTTTAATATTGTTGTCTTCGGGATTTCAATATTGTTGTCTTCACTTTGATTTATCACTGTAACCTTCACTTTCAGGTTGCCAAGAGGCTGCTGCTTTTTTTTTTTTTAATGGAACAAATCTTTAGTCTTTTACTGTTTTCTTTATTTGCAGAGTAATGTCATCCTGTTGTTAGATACCACTGACCGTACCCTTCGTCGTCTCATCCTCCCTTTAGAAGAGGTAACATCTAAGAAACCTTCGTGGTGGAACAAGGAGGAAGCTGTAAGGAACACCAAATTTGCCAGCAAATTGCCAAAGATATTCTGTAGTTTTCTAACCAGAAAGATGCACACCTGCCCATCCCTTCCAGTGTCTTTCCTTTACTATAATGCACTTATTGTGCACTTGTAGATTTTAACATGACACAAAGATATAGCTATAGATGCATGTATAATTAAGTATCAGTAACTTCTTTTTGTGTCCATCATACTAATATGAAGATTTGTCAGGACTGAACTAATAGTAATAGAACTTTAATAACTATTTGAATATAATATTTATAACAAATTTCTTATCATGCAGTCCAACTTAACCTGTTCTCTAGTTATGTAGTTATGTTTTGGATTTATATAATAAAACCATCAGTAGGACACCTGATTTTCCCTATTAGACGAGTGGATATTTTAGTTAATAACTAAATTAAGCTAGTAAATATACAGTTTAGACCAAACCAAGAGAATTCATTTTGTCATTCAGAAAACAGTAAGTGAATATAAAATAAGGCTTACCCTTTGCCCTGCAGGACAGCATAGTGTAAGTCTTAAAAGACCATGAAAGAAGAAAATTTTTTAAATGCCATAAATGTATCTAAATCCAAGAAGCAAAATATTTTCTGTATATTTGTGTTGTAGTGTAAATTCCATGGTTAACCTCTAGATAGCATATTTATTTCTAAACAGTATTTGGCCGCACTCGGTGGTACAAGCCTATACTATAGTCTCAGCTGTGCAGGAGGACCACTTGAGCTAAGGAGTTCAAGGTCGGCCTGGATAGTGAGATTCTATCTCTAAAAAAAATTGTTTTAAGAAAAAAATTAAAACATACATAAATAAACAATATTTGGTGTTATTTTTAAAGTTCATTCTGAATAGGTTTCAGTACATATTTCACAGTAAATTTTGAAATATAGTTTAATCCATGTTACCATAGAATTTTGGAGTGGACAAACAGCTTATTTGAGTATTACATGTTTTACATGTGGAAGAACTTTATTTTATTTAAGGGGAAGCAGCTAAAGAGAGACATGACTGTATCTGACACATTCAATATGTTTTTTTATTTAGGAAACTTATAAAATGTGTAAAGAATTCTCACACAAAAACTGGGTAGTGTTCTACAAAGAAAAAGGGTAAGCTCTTTATTGTAAAATATTTAAACTGGAATCCTTATTTTGTCCATTCCATGTCCTGTTTTGATTATACTTGTTTATTATAAAACTAATGTAACCAAATTATAAATTTTTTGTATAAAAGTAAGTCTTCTCACATTACAGAATATTAAGAAACAGACATAAGAAAAGCTGGCACCCACAATTCCATGACACAGCCACTGCTAACAGGGCAGTGGTCACTTTTTATTTTCTTATTGTACACATAGTTTAGAATTTTGTATATCTGATTTGTCAATTAGCATTTTTCTGTGTTGTTACTTAGTCTTAAAAACATTCTTTTTAGGGTTGCAGGGTATCTCATTAAATGATTATGCCATGCTTACCCCACCACCATTATCCTCACCCTTTCAGATATGCTTTTCTCTTTTTTTTTCCAATTTTTATTATTTTTTAAATTTATTTTTTAATTTATTTTAAAGATGTGGGGTACAATTCAGGGTTAGGTATACAAGTGGTCAAGATATGCTTTTCTTCTCCTTTTCCAGGAGCAGCCTGACTGTGTTGGATGTTCTAGAAGGGCGAACGCATACCATCTCACTTCCCATCAACCTCAAGACAGTTTTCCTCGTAGCAGAGGACAAATGGCTTCTGGTAGAGAACAAAACAAATCAGTGGGTAGATCTATTTAGTATCTAATGGAGTGTGCTATAGCTCAACCTTATTTATCAATTATCCAACATCCTTACTGCTCTTTCTTGTGTCTGCTTTGTAACAATTTCTGTGTTTGGCAGCATCTTATAGGTGAAAGTTACAAGGAGGAGGGGTTTAAAATAAATTAAATGTCAACTTCTCCGAGTATGACATTAAAATTAACAGTAAAAAAAATAATGACTTTTACATAGAATCTATACTTATTTGGGCTTTTTCCTAACAGCACATTGAGAATTCACTTTATTCTTGCCAAACTGGAGATACTTCAAAGTATATTTTCAGTTTATTCTCTCTTCAAAAAGCCACAATCTCCATCCTAGAGCTGTTGCCTTTTTGTAACTTCATAGAATCTAGACCTTAGAAGTTTCTTTCTCTTTTTGTCTTGTGTGTTCCTATTTAGTTATGGTTATGGTTATGGTTATGGTTATGGTTATGGTTATGGTTATGGTTATGGTTGTGTTGCTTCCCTCCTTCAGACCATACGCTTCCAGATGAAAGACAGTTATGTGGTACTTGTCATATATAGAGTGCCCAGTAAACTTTGAGTTCACCTTCATGCATGACATCCACTAGCCCCAGTGCTAACCAGCAAAAGTGGCCCACTGCAAAGGATTTCTGGCTATTTATACATCTATATCTTAGAAATCTTAAAAATAAGTAGATCAAGGAGATTATAGTGGTGACAGCTTCTGTCTAGCTGATCACAAATTAGAAGTCATGCTCTCTCACTTATGGGCTGATCAAAGAGTCACAGGGTATGTCCCATTACAGGTTTGCTTTTGTTTTTGTTATTTTATCATCCCTTTCTCTGATAGAAAGTGTTGGGTTGGATTTGGGGGTCCTATATAACTGTATTGTTATTGTTTAAAATATAATTTTGACATGACGTTTAAAATATAATTTTTAATTCATGATGAAACTCTGAAACGGCAAATTATACTTAGACAGTAGAAAAAGGCTGGGAGAAATCTAATTTGTTTTAGTCTGGTTTTATAATTATTAGAAAAAGAATAACTTTTCACTTAAGTTAGATGTTTTGTTTGTTTACAGGAAATATCTTTTAACTAAGCCTGCACACGTCGAATCTGAGGGCAGTGGGGTTTGTCAGTTGTATATGTTGAAGGAGGAGCTGCCTAGCACAGGGTTTGGAGTTACACAAGGTAAGTACTATGTTCTCTGTGTTTATGGCTGTGTAAGTGCGTGCTTGTACATACACTGTCCTCTAGAGTGACTTAAGAACCATAGCATCAGCCAATGTTAAGTTTATACCAAAAGAAAAAACTTAGTCACTGCAGTGGAACTAGTAAATAAGAATCTACCATTTTTCATCATCATAAGGAAGCCCACTTTTTAAAGCCTTATCCTTGAATTTTTTTAACTGATAAATCAGAATTTTTTAATACATTTAAGCTCCAAGTGTAATTTAGGATCTCCTTCCTTTTTTTCCCAGAGACCATCAGGATTTGTACATAATTCATCATAAGTTTTATGGAGTGAATAGTAGCTATGTAAAAAATATAAAATGTATTATTGCCAATAATGGGTTGGGTCACTCCCACATCTTTTCTGCAGGGAGCTGTTAGTAATAATATTTATAGCTAATAAAATTTTGAATTCTGTAAATATTTAGAATCAGTTTGATAAGATACCTTGATTGTAAAAATGATGTTTTCTTAGGCAAAAGCCCGTGAATGTAATTTAAAGTGTTTCCTCTTTTTTATCTTGTTCTTTTCTGTTTGAATTGTTGAGAATGAAATCTTGCAAAAATTAATTCCTGAAGCGTTGTAAGGAGCATATAGTATCTAATGATTGTCTGACACTTTTTCAGAAACAGAGTTCAGCATACCTCAAAAAATTTCAAGTGATCAGCTATCATCTGAAAATCTAAGTTCAGCTGTGGGACAGAAGATTGCCTCACCCAACCGAATTCTCTCAGATGAGAACAATTATGCAACAATAGTTGTTGGTTTCCCAGATCTCATGGTGAGCATCAATTTTTTAAAATTATTGAACAAATATTTCTTCCCCCTTAAGCCTGCTTGAGAGTTAATTAAAAATGTTTTATTTTTCTGGTAAACATTTTAGATCAAGTCTGCATTCCAAATCAGTCATTAAAAAATTCATTCTACCTATAGAGTTTCATTACTTTTTAAAAATTAATGTTAAAAAGTGTAATGCATTGTTACCAACTGCAGATTCTTAGACTGTCATGTAATAGAAATCGATACGAGGCCAAACAGTTTCCCAGATGAGGCTTTATTGGGGACTTATACCTGGATACCAGAGAAACAGTGCAGGGGGAAAGAGTTCCCAGCTGGCCCTTGGAAGAGGGCTGACTGGAGCCTTTTATTAGATAAGGGGCGAGGTGCAAGCTCAAAGGAAAGGTATGTTAGTATGATTAGGGAGGGGTTCTAACCTTGAAAGCTAGATACATACTTCATATGTCGCAAGATAAGCCCCCCCTCCCCACCAGAAGTGGGGATTTTAGTATTATAATGAGGCAAGGGGTTAGTAGGATTAGTCATTTTTTTCCCTGGATTTATATGCTTGGGGGTTAATTCTTAGTAAGTGAGATTTGTGGCAAAATGTTGCTTATCTCAGTTTCTTCAGATACACTTGCAAGGTCAGTGGGTATGTGTGGAGAGATTCATTAGTGGGATTCTGTTTCACAGTGAAATAATTTAGTAAAGGGAAACGAGAATTTTCCCTATGTGGGAGCTCATGTGATACAGTTAAATGCTGAACCTACTTTATCATGTTATCTTAATGTGTGCACATAGCATCTCTAAGATGAACAATTTGAGACTAATATAATAGCATGTCCTCTAAAATTTTTTTAAGTTAAATTTATTGGGTTGTCATTACTGAAGATTAAATTTTTCAACACTCATGAACATCAATTCCCTTTCCATTGAGTTTTGCTCTGATTTATTATATCTTTGCAGCATCCAGATGATACTATTATGACTAATGATATCAACTTATTTTTCTCTTACATGAGTCCTTCTTCTATTATCTACTGTTATCTATAAAGTAGAGGCTATTTGTAATTGACTTCAAGTGAAACTGGGCACAATCTTCCCCTGATGGAAATGTGGGGAATTGAAATATAAAAATTACTTCAGTCCAAGTTGTCATCTAATAACCTTAGATGTAGCTCCATGTGTCTTGGTTGAATATTTCATTTTTATAATCTCCTTTGTGGCCTTTAGGTGGGATGATAGAATCTTTTAAAGATAAAAATATGGACTCTGCTTGATAGTATACCAATTTCATAAGCCTCAAATTTTTAATGTAATTAATGAATTGTGGGTACTTCAGGATACACAACATTTGAAATCCAAAACCTAATGGATAATATGTGGCTTAGGACATATGCTTTACTCATTATCAAGTAAAAAGTATCTCCTTTTATATTATATAACTCAAAATGAAGCATGTTGTTGGAATACAGTGTCTACAGCAGCCTTGAATTATTGAAAGAAAGAGATGTATTTAATATGCTTCTCACTATTCTTGTTTCTATGAGCAGAAAAATTATTGGAACTTTTTTTCTGAAGGTGGAACTATTTTAAAAATTGATCTTCTAATTACTACCTTCAGATTGAAGAAATTAGTCTAGAAATATAATGTTACTATAAAAAGATTGGAAAATAAAAGCTGAGTAGAAGGCACTGTTTTTCTTAACCTTGTAGAAATCCTTTATAATCTGTAAGTGACCTTGTTAAATTAAAATATATATCCCTGCTTCTTAGTATGTTACCCACTACATAGGAGGTATTTAATGAATACTTGCTAAATGGAAAATTGGAGTCAGCTAGGCAGCCTTTATGATAACACATTTTTAGGCCCCAACACAATAGTCAGGCACTGTGCTAATCTAAACCCTTTCACGCATGATAGTTAATTTTTGCAACAATTCTGTGAGGTTTCACAGGTGAAAAAACAGAAACAGAGAGAGGTTATATTCCCTAGGCCATAAAAACTATAAACAGTGGGATTTGAGCTCAAGTGTGACTAGTTCTCTAATCTGTCTTCTTTCTACCTCAACACACTGCCTTTCTGCTTTTATGTGAATTTCTTTGGACTCTCTATAAAACTATCAACAAAGGAGTATGTCACCTCTTATTAACTTTTTTTTTTTTTTCTTAGCAAGATTTATTGAGAGGACAGGAAAGCTCCCACAGTAGGAGGGGACCTGAGGGGGTTGCCCAATTAACTTTTTATACAGTTATCAGTGGAACTTAAATTATTATAAACTGATATAACTTTCTTAATCCTAATACCAAATAGCTATAAAAACCTATAGCAAATATCCTCAATATGAAACATTAAAAACATTCCTCTTCTTATCAGGAATACAACAAGGATACACCTCTTCTAGTTAACATAGTACTGAATGTTTTTGACATGATACATGTTGAAAAAAGTAATTAATTGTACTTCATCAAAATTTAAAGCTTGAATGTCTGTTAAAAGACTCTTTTAAGAGAATGAGAAAGACAATATATTGACTGGTATAAAATATTTTCAAGCCACATTTGCAACAGAAAACTTATATCCAGAATATATAACGATTCTTAAGAAGGCAAAAAAAATCCAGTTTACAAATGAGCAAACAGTAGGCCAGTGTGAGGTGTCAGAGGACAGAGTCCAAGCAGAGTAAGGACATCCATGATGGGGGAGGGGTAACCACTGGTGATGAACATCAAGTCCAAGCAGAATGTAGATGGCATCCCCCCGAAGGGGTAGCCTGGCATGAGATGTGGGATAGGTAAGGTGAGGGTGGTATCCCTGCCTCATACCATCCACAAAAAGAAATTCCTGTTCATTGCCAGACCATTGCCGCTATCACCTTACTAGACTCTGGTGTGGCCATGTGCTCTTTGAGTTGTGGCTGTCACCATGTTTCCTGGCTTTGGCCCCTTCCCCACCTTGGAGAGGTGACTCTCCTCTTTCTCTCTCTCTCTAGTTTGCTTTCTAAATAAACTATATTTTCTAATGTGAAAGAAAGAAAGAAAGAACTTCCTGATATACTAAAGACTTAAATGTGAAAGACAAAAAGTTAAAGCTTCTAGAGAAAATGTAGGAGGATATCTTTATGATCTTGGGAAGGATAAATACCCATATGGTAAAATTTTAAAGTAAAGCAAGGGAAATAATAACACAAAATTCTAAAAGAGTTAAATCTAGAGGGGACAGAGAGAGAGATGTGATTGGGAAGGGGTACTCTAAAGGCTTCAAAACTGATAGTTATGTTCTATTCCTTATGCCAAACAATAGATACTTACGTGTTCATTTTAGTATTTTAAAACTAATTATATTGCTCTATTCCCTCTTTTTAGTTGCAATTTATTTCAAGATAAAAATTTTGATTTGTGTATTTCACACTTGTCTGAAAATTATAATTATTGGTGAAGCAGATGTTTCCTTTGCCACATTAAAAAAGGTTGAGACATTATTCGATTTTCTTATACCTGTGAAACATCAGCTTACCACTAGTATCTGTTTAAAGGGCTGCATTGTTAAGGTTGTGATAAATGTAGTATATGACACTTCAGTACTTTCATCTCTCCTTTTTTCTTTCTTTTTTCCAGTCACCCAGTGAAGTTTATTCTTGGAAGAGACCATCATCTTTGCATAAACCAAGTGTCACTGATACAGGATTCTATGGAGGAAAGAAGAAAACTGCAACTCCAAAACAGAGCAATTGTGTAACTCTATTAGATATTAATCAGGTAGTCAGGATTTTGCCCGCAGGAGAAGTCCCTCTAAAAGATATCTACCCAAAAGGTAAGAAATTTACCCATTCCTAACTGACCAAGGTAGTTAAAGGGAGCTTGCGTTTGGTAGGGGATATTTAATTTATCGTTATCATTTTATATTTATAAAGATGGATCATTCAGACAAGTCTAGAAATAGCCATAAAACCTATATATATTCAGAAAGTTCTCACTCATTTTTTACACAGTGTATGGTTGTAGCCATGCTGTTAGAACTAATCTTCATTTGCATTACAGTCTATAAAGTAACTTTTACTGAGGACCTGTTTTCAAAGTTCCTTTACAAAATGATTCTGCTATCTGGGGCCTGACTTTTGTATTAAACTCCTGAATCTGAAGGCCAAGGACTTACTATGCAAACTGATTCACTTAGTGCTCTCAAAGTCAACTTGTATATTTATTACTACATAACGTATCCAAGTCTTGATAAATTCACTAATCTTCAAAACCCAAATCTATTGTTAGCATGCTCTCTAATATACACATGATAAAATTCTGACACAGAACCAGCATAACTGGCCCAGAATCACCCCACCAGTGGCCAGCAGAGCCAAGGTTTGCACCACCGTCTTCCAATCCGAAATCTAGAGAAATTCTCATTGAACCACACTGGTGTCCATCATGATGAGCAATGAGTACTATGACAGGAATATTCATAAAGCAGTAAATAAATGCAGAGGAAAAGCTTACAACCCAGACTAGGAATTACGAGTTGACTCTTGAAAGATGAGTGGGAGTTAATCAATTGAAGGAATTAGTCCAGTAAAAGGGAACCCTAGGTGAAAGGTAAGGACTTGGCAGACAACTCCAGGAATTACAATAAGTTCTATACCAGAGCTTATATACTCTCATTCACCTAGAAACATGGGGTTCACCTTTAGTACCTCTTCTCCCTCATCTTTCACATCTAATCCATCAGCAATCACCATGATCTTTTGATACAACTTAGCAAGTATGTCCTGTACCCACCCACTTGTCTCCAGTTCTTTTGCCAATATCCCATCCCAAGCACCACCATCTTACACTGGGAATATTGTCCCAGCTTCCTGGCAGTGTTACATCTTCCATTTCTTTCCCCCTCCTACCCATTCTCCACATACCAGACAGAGTAATATTTTTAAAGTACAGTGTACATTTGTTCATATTAAGCCCCAGTTAGTGCTCAGTAAAATTAATCCTTTTCTGTGTATAGTTCTGTTAGTCTGACAAACACAATCAGTTGTGTAATCAATACCACAATTGATGAAGAAGAGTTTCCCAGCCTATCACTAATCTTATTTCTGCCCTTATAGATTTGCTTTTATCAGAATATTATATATATGGAATTATACATTATGTGGTCTTTTGAGTCTGGTTTCTTCCTTTTAATACAAGGTATTTGAGAATCATTTATGTTGTATGTACCAGTAGTTTGTTCTTTTTTATTGCTGAGTGATTATCTATTATACAGATGTACCATAGTTTATTTATTCACAAGCTGATAGATATGTGTGTTGTTTTCAGTTTCCACAATAATGGCTAAGACCATTATGTACATTTGTGCACAGGTTTTTAGGTGAGCATAAGTTTTTGCTTCACTCGGGTGAATACCTAGGAATGGCATTTTTGCATCATATGATAAAATTGCCAAACTATTTTCCAAAGCGGCAGTGCCATTTTGCATTTCTGTCAGCAATGAATGAGAGTTCCAGTTGCTCTGCATCCCTGTCAGTACTTGGTATTGTCCATTTTTCACCATTCTAATGGATATATAGTGACATCTCATTATGATTGCAATTTGCATTTTCCCTAGTGCCTAATGATATTGAGCATTTTTTCATGTGTATCTTCTTTAATGAAATGTCTCTTAATAAAAGTGGAAAAAATGGACATCATTGCCTTGTTTCAGTTCTGAGAGGGAATGTGTTCAACTTTTCTCCTTTCAGGATGGCATTGGCTGTGGGTTTGTCATATATGGTTTTTATTATTATGAGGAATGTTCCCTCTGTGCCTGTTTTTCTGTGAGTTTTTTATCATGAAGGGATGCTGGATTTTATCAAATGCTTTTATGGTATCTATTGAAATTATCATTTGTTGTTTGTTTTTAATTCTGTTAATGTAATGGATCATGATTATTGACCTGTGTATGTTGAACCATACTTGGGATAAAATTCAAGTGATTGTGGTGGATTTTTTTTATGTGCTGTTGAATTTGGTTTACTAATATTTTGTTGAGAATTTTTGCATCTGTGTTCATCAGGAATATTGGTCAATAAGTTTTCATTTTTTGTTGTCTTTCCCTGGCTTTTGTATCAGGGTGATACTGGCTTCATAGAATTAGTTAAGGAGAATTTTCTCTTCTTCGGTCTTATGGAATAGCATTAGTAAGATTGGTACCAGTTCTTTGAAAGTCTGGTGGAATTTGGCTGTGAGTCTGTCAGGTCCTAGATTGTTTTTGTTGGGAAGCATTTAATTACTGTTTCAATCTTGCTACTCATTATTGGTCTGGTCAGGGTTTCTGTTTCTTCCTGATTTAAGTTTGGTGGTTGTATGTTCCAAGAATTTATCCATTTTCTCTAGATTGTCTTGTTTGTTTGCATAGAGGTATTTAGAACAATCAGGCAAGAGAAGGAAATAAGCGTATCCACATTAGAAAAGCAGAAATAAAATTATCTCTGTATGCTGACGATATGATCTTATACCTAGAGAATCCTAAAGATTCCTCCAAAAGACTCCTGGACTTGATAAATAAATTTAGTTAAGTTTCAGAATACAAAATAATGCTAAGTTTCAGAATACAAAATAATGCTATTTTGTGAGTGATAAATACCAAATTCAAGTTTAGGACGGAGGTTACTTTGGTTTGTCAAAAGTGGAGTAGAGAACACTAGGGGTCTTTGATCATATTGGTAATGACTTACTGATATGGGTGATGTGCAAGACCCCTGTGTTCTCCTCTTCTCCACTTTTGACAAAGTGAAGTAACCTCCGTCCTAAACTTCAATTTGGTATTTATCACTCACAAAATAATACATGGCATTATTTTGTATGTTTTTATTAGTATGGTAATATATAGCACTATCTGGTGTTTTTTTACATAGTATAATATTATCATACTGTATTTATTCTTTTGAAACTTTTTCTCTTTTTGTTCAGCATCATGTTTGTGAGATTCATTATTAAAGAAAAATTATTTGTGACATTTATTAAAGAACAGTAAGTCAGACTTTATTCAGGACTGTCATAGTAGGTATAGGGATCACTGCAACAGGGTTTTGCAGTAGGGAGAGAGATTGGGCTTAACGCCAAGTACAAGGAAAAATGGGAATTTGTAGTAAAGGAAGGAGTAAGGCAGGTGTCAGTAGGTGGAAAATTACTGAGAGAAAACATCAGGAGTAAAAAGTAATTCTGGCTTCAACAGACCTAACAGGATTCTTGCTGAGGGCAGGCCAGGGTGATCAGACATCACCTGGGGGATGGTGGAGAAGGAGGAACCCAATTAGAACTCTAAGGTGAGGGAATCTGACTTAGCAGAATTCTTGTTAAAATTGGACAATGCAGAGATGAACACAGAAGTCCAAGACTCAAAACCTATTTGAAAAGAGGATTCAAAAGGGCCTGAATGGAGTGTGGTCAAGAGAGAATCATTGTAGTCTGTATTGACAGTTCTGCTTTTATTTTCACTGCTTCACGTGCCACCATTTATTAATCCAGTTGTTGTCAGCGCACATTTAGGTTCTTTCTAGTTTTTTGCTATGGCAAGAAGTGGTGCCATGAATATTCTTGTACCTGTCTGCTTGCGTGTATGTTGAGAGTCTATGGGGGGCAGTATATCTAGGAGTGGAATTACTGAAGTTGTTCCAGCAGCTTTAAGTAGGTCCTTTTGCTCCTCATCCTCATCCACTCCTGTAGGAGTCACTTTACCTTTCCCTGATTTCTAGTATATTTGAGCATGTTTTATATGTTGTGATTTACTTGTCTGAGAATTGCCTCTATATATGTCTTCAGCCATTTTTCTCTTAGTTGCTAGGAGTTTTACTCGTTTGTTTAAGTAGTGTCATTTAAATATTCCAAATGTATATAAAGTGCTTAGGACAGTGTCTGGCACATAAGAAGAATTTTATAAATGTGGGCTGTAAAGAAGGAAAGAAAGAAAGACAATTCCTAAAAGCATGGAATAGGGAGATCCCAGGATGATAACTGTGCGCAGGCCTAAGAATCAACCAATTCAGATTAGAGATGAGATTTCTGGAAAAATATCTCCAAGAAAGTGAAATTGATAAACACAATATATTTGAACATATTTAGAGATTTTGACATTAGGGAACTTTGGGCATAAATTAGTACTAAGTAAATTTAAACAAACAAAATATAATGCTTATTAATGCCAATAAGAACAAATAGTTATAAAAGAAAGAAAAAATAATCATAAGACATAGCAATGCTGTGAGTAGCATTTATGCAATCATAAAAATTTAAGAGCTTTATGTTAATCTAACCAAAATTATCATATAAATGTATTGGGACATGGAAAAATGGGGAGAGGGGTAGGGCAAATGAAGAAGAGTTAAACTCTCATCTTGCATGATGGGAAGGCTAAAAATGATGCCTGAAGTTAAAACGTCAAGACAGCACCATAAGGATGAAGGTGAATACCGAGAACACAGATTAAAAAGTAGAAAGTGTCTCTGGGGAGCAGGAAGTGGGGGAGGGGTTGGGGGAAAGCAGACGCTCTCTGTCTTTTCTTTGAGCCTTTTTGACTCTTGAATCTATGTGCTTATAGACCTCTGATGAAATTTCAAGCTAAATTAATTTTTTAAAGTAACTCAAATCCAACCATCTGATTAGTCAAGAACTAATGCATATCGGCCTCTTAAAGAAATCCATTGTAAAGACTACCCTCCTAGTGACTTTCACAAAGATAGAATAACTTTAACACTCATGGGGGGACATTTACTACACTCTTCCAGTCAGTTTTCTTCTAGCTAAATATTAGCTTTTTTTTTTTTTCTTTTCTTTAATCACAGGTCTCAGCTCTTTAAGGACAAAATAATGAATCTCGATTGAAAACAGCACACTGTTTTTTGAACTTTGAGTAAAACCAAAGATTTCGTATTGCCACAATTGCAGGGCACACATAAGTCTTTTAATCTGTGGACAAAGAAGTGTATTAAACCCAGTGGTTAACAGGTGTACATCAAATTACATTTCCAGAAGAAGTGATTTTAATATAATTTCACCTTCTCTCTGAACATTTTCCTGGTTATTTTGCCTGACAGTTTTTATGCCTCCTCCTAACCTTGGCACTGTGCATGTAAACCATCCCCACTGTCCATGGGAACTATGCGATAAACACTGCAGCAATGACTTCCCTTTAATGGTTAGTGAACTAATCCCTAAATACAGTTCATACCTATCTTCAAAATCCACCTGGATTATAAATGTAATGGAAATTTACTGAGCCTCCATCCTCTCTCCAACATTGAAACATTTAAAATGGATGGATGAGGACTTGGCTAAGTTTGGAGGGAAACCTGGCCACAGTTTTCACTTCCTTAATTCAATGATGTATTCTGTTCAAGGATAGCTATAATATAGGCTTTTTTTTTGTAAATACATTTGTCTTCTGAGTTGATTTATCAGAAAGCATCAATTTTGATTGTTTTAAGTGCTTAAAGCTACTACCATCAACCTTAATATTTCTCTGAAGTACTTTGCAGCCACAAGTACCCTTCCCTGATATGTGAAAATATTTTTTTATACCAAGAGTAAAATTCTTGCTTTCTCCTTCTTGAAATAGTAAACACAGTTGTTATTATTACATTTTCTCACCCTCTTTATGCCATGGAGTTAATTTGCAAAGTGAAAGAAAAGAAAGATGTAGAAAAAAAGATATTTTAAAGTAAGTTGGCTTATTTTGCTGTCATGGGCAATCTAAAAGTGCTGATGGCAGTAGTTCAACTTAATACTACTACTTATTTTTTAAAATGCCTCTAAGTGGCAAGCCAAAATGTGAGTTGGTTAGCTAGGCAGCTCTAGTCATCCCAACAGCTTCAGTAACTGGTTATTTTTGGCAAAGAACTACGGTCTATAAATAATCCAACCTACTTCAGCTAGGTTCTAGCAGCAGGAATTGTCAAAAATGATTTGTGGTGCAAAACTTTATCCAAGATTTACCTTATATCACAGGCAGCATTTCCAATGCAGCCAGTGCATCTTAAAATAAGCATGTTCATTTTTATACAAATGACCACCTGGGAACAGCCAATCCAGTTGGGTGACCAAATTACTATGGTAACTCTCTTTTCTTACCCCTTCCTATCCTTGACATTACCTTCCCTTCCTCCTGATCCCTTTCCCCCTGTGACCACACTTTTCCTAGCTCTTCAGCTCACACTGGGACCCAGGGCCACTCTAGGATCCTTTCCAAGTCCCTAAAGGCCCACAGTGGTAAAAGGAAAGAAGGAAGGAAGGAAGGGAGGGAGGGAGTGAGGGAGGGACCAAAACCAAAATCAAAACCAAAACCCTTTCCTTTTTATATTGTGAGCTCCTCAAAGGCAGGGACCACATCTCTTTCCTCTTTATATCTCCAGTGCTTCATATGATGTGTGATATAAAGTAAGCTTAGACACATTTGTTGAATAAATAAGAGATATGTTAAGTTTTTCAGGTGGCCATTAAACAAACTTCAACTGCAAGCATGAAATTAAAATGACAGGTTTCCTATTTTTTATAAATTGTGTTTGATAAATTCAGTGTGGACATCCTGGATATCTCATTCTAATCAGAAATTGTAATGATTGATATGATAGACAGATAGACAGACAGATAGATAGATATAGATAGGCTGACTTTTGTATAAAATGAACATGCTTATAAAGACAGTCACAGAAGTGTACAGCTATGAGCAGACAAACCATATTCATAAAGGAATTATTTAGAAAGGGGGAATGTATAGATGCATAGCAAGGTGGTCACAGCCACGACATCCCACCAGTTCAGTCTGGTTACGAAGTAGGTGCTGATTCCATGACATTATAGTGCGTTGTTGTTACTTCTTAAGAAGGAAAAACAATTCAGACGGTGAAATATTTTCAAATAAACTATAAGTGCTAAAACTTTGACCCATCTTGGGAAACTCGCAAAGACAATGAAAAAAGTGTACGTTATTTTCTGATAGTAAGGAATCACAGCCTAATAGGCTTCTTTTTGACAATCTTTATGTTTTCTTGAAGGAAACATAATTCTCAGAGTCTAGCCATGAAGGCTGACCCAGTACCTTGTCAAGGAGTTTCAGAGTTCTACCTTAAGCTACTGATAATGTATTTAACTTTTAGCAGCATTCAAGAATTATTTTGGTCCTATTTTGGTATCATGAAGTAATTTAACACTTGGCTCATGTCATGACTTGTTTGCAGATGTAACTCCTCCACAAACATCTGGTTATATAGAAGTCACTGATCTCCAATCAAAAAAACTCCGATATATCCCTATTCCCAGGTAATCCATTTCACCTTTGTTCTTAGCTTGTCATTAAAAAAAAGAAAAAAAAAGAGTACATTCTTACTAAGTACTCTGAATAAATGTATGCTTTTTGCTTTCTTAAATAGCTATTACTTTTTTCCAGTTACAGTTGGTTTATATCTTGCTGTTCTTCTGCATTCTTTACTGGCATTTTTATTTTCATTTTGGAAAAATATTCAAATGTTACATAGGTATAAATCTAACAGCCTTCAAGTCTTTGTTCTTTTTTGTTTGATCTGTTCTAGTGATAAGTTTTTCTGTATCTGAAATAGCATTTTTAGTATTGCAGAAATTTTAAAACTTATTAAATTTATATATTAGTTTTCTGAAGTAAATGTGTTCAAAATGTCAAAGGAACTTAAATAGCATTTTTAAAATATTGTTTTTAAGTATGTTTTTGTGCATCTGCAGTCATGAAGGTCATACAGTAGCCAAAGGATTTCAAAGATCTAGAGTGGGACCCATTACTATTCACTGCTTTTATTATTGTCTAGAGATGGAAGCAAAGCACTTAAACTGGCTAGACCTAGAATATAGAAGCAGAAACAATAAAGCTTGGTTTCTACTCTTAAGGAAGACAGGTGTTCTCACCTGTAGCCCATCACTTTCTGGGTATATCCATGCTTTATCTTCCTCTCTCAACCTAAGCTTGCACCTGCTTTGATCTCCTTAGCCTGGGTTCCTTTTTTCCTTTATTTGCCATCCAGACCAAAACGTCTTTCCTCTCACCTTTCTACCATACTCTGATCTAAATTGAGATCATTTTCCCTGCTCTCATGCACTCCCTCATGTGCAACTGAGCCCTCACAACACAGTGGTTAAAATCTTGCTTGGAAGCAGAGGCACCTGGAGGGCCTTCCAATGTCAGAGGAAGGCCATGGACACTGGAACCTATCAGTTAGCCAAAATGTCACCAGGCCATCTCCAATGTCCAGAAGAAAATAGCTCAACATAACAGCCCAAAATAACTCAGAAACACAGCTTCATTTCTTAAGACACTTTAATCAGACTCAGAAGATATGAAAAATAAAACCATTATTCAAAGAAACAGAAATATGACTTCTTGGTTTAATAAAAAGCCAAGAAGTCATATTTTAATCATTTGAAAAGATTTCTTATTCCATCTTAATTGTATGCTCATTAAAGAACATCTTTTTTTAAACATTTCTAAAGCATTGACAATTTTTTCCAAGATTTCTCTTAATTTCTCTCTCACCAGATTTTTATTTCAGTGTTTCTCTCTTTTAATTTTCTGTATGAGCCACATTATACCTACCATGGAAAGAGCATCTGGTAGAGCAGCTGTGTGTACAGCCCCGTGCCAGCTGGCCACCATAATTCATTCACTTAGAACTGTGCAAAATGGACATATATTGCAAGTCATATATGTAATTTTATTTCTTAGTTGCCATATTTTAAAAGTTTTTGAAAGTGAACTTAATTTTAATTATATGCTTTATTTAACCCAATATATCCAAAATTTTGTCATTGTCAATATAAAAATTTTAATAAAGTACTTTACATTTCTTTTTTTCTTCTAAGTCTTTGAAATGCAGTATATATTTTACACTTACAGTACGTCTCAGTTTGGACTTGCCACATTTCAAGTGTCACGAGATTTACAGTCTGTTTCATTGTCAGTATATCCTGAATTTCTCTTGAGATTAACTACTGCTTTTTTTGGCATATATATAAAGTCCAAGAGAACAACCCATCTGGACTTCAGGTTTTTTTTTTTTTTGCTAGTTGCTTAAATTTAGCATTCTGCTATATATCAGGAATTTTCCATTTGATGGCTAACTTCAAATAATAGAAAATTCAGTAAAACTACATATAACTACGGGGACAAAATGAATACATGCCCTTGGTCTCACATATTTTCCCTCAAATTTTTATATTGTTTGCATTTGTAAAATAATACTGCTTAGCTTTCATATGTGGCTGTATATAAATATAGGTTGCATTCTACTATAAAGGGAAACTTTTTTTAAGTGAAGAAAAGATTCTAGACCTGGTGTACAAATTGTAGTAAATATGTGATTTCTTCAGCAATTCTTCTTTTTCTAATTAAAGAAATTGCCCTTGTAAATTTAAAGTTTCACAGTGGAGAGTGAAATAGGGCAACCAGTAGATATAATGCTTGATAGACCCATACACTTCTCATGTTCTTGGCAGAATTTCAAGCATCATAGTTTCACATACATAAATTTCATTATTCTTGAATAGCTCTTTACTCCGTCATCTGTAACTAATTTTTTTTTTCCTACAGCAAATATTTTTTGAGGGAGCACCATGAAATAAGTCCTGTATTATATGATGTTACCTTCTTTGAGCCCTTCTAGGAGTCCTGTAAAGTAGTTCTGAAATCCATGGTCCCACCCTACCTTTCTTCCTCTTCATATCAATACTTTCTAAGCCTTCTGTGTCCAAAAGTAGCTGCCCTTGTAACTGTGTTTAGTATAAATTGAGGCAGATTTTTTAAAAGGTCAAAATACTCTTGATTTGTTCTTTATTATAAGAATTTACCTAATATGTGACGGTTTTTGTTTTTCCCAAGTCTGCATTATAATTTATTATGTTTTTAAAATGTGGCCATCTCTTTAGACTATTTACTTCATACAGAAAATCTCAGATGCATTTAGAGAGCCAACACTGATAATGTTTCTTTTGTATGATGAGAGCTACAGATAAAGGAAGTATGCAGTTGGCTCTTATAGACAAAAGTTTTATTCCTGAATATTACAACATATATGTTGTAATTTATATACATTTTTAATATATGTATATATATATATATATGCCATATATCTAAGGCAGAAAAGGCAAAATATCAAATACAAATGCAGTTGAAATGCACAAATAAGACATTGGTTTCAGCACAAACATTAGATCTCTGAGAGTGAGCCCATTGCCACAGGCGTGTGAGGTATGAATTGTTATATGGTTCCTTTCTTCCTTATAGTGAAAGGTAGTGTTATCTGAGACCCACAAATACTGGAACATGTATGTAACCAATAAGTTGCTATGTATTTTGTTCTTTACAGTTTTGGGGTTTTTTTTTTTTTTTTTTTTTTTTTTTAGGGGAGGTTGTTTTTTTGAGTAGGAGTCTCACTCTGTTGCCCAGGCTAGAGTGCAGTGCAGTGGCATGCTCACGGACACCACAGCCTTGACTTGCCGGGCCCAAGTGATCCTTCTGTCTCTAATTCCAAGTAGCTGGAATTAGAGGTGCATTCCACCACACCTGGCTAATCTTTTGTTTTATTGTCGAGACAAGGTCTTGCCAAGTTGCCCAGGCTGGTCTCGAACCCCTGGACTCAGGCAGTCCTCTCACCTCTGCCTCCCAAAGTGCTGGAATTACAGGCATGAGCCACTACCTCCGGCCGTTCTGTACAGTTCTGTAGGATTCTTATCTTTCAATGTATGTATTAACTATTCAAGTTCTATCTTAGATCAGGCTGCTATAAGAGAATTCCATAGTATGGGTGACTTAAATGACAGAGATTTATTCTCACAGTCTGGAGGCTAGGAAAGTCAAGGTCAAGGTGCCAGCCAATTCTGTTCCTGGTAAGGACTGTCTTACAGATAGTTAACTTCTTGCTATATCCTAACATGAATAGAAGGAGAGGGGGGCAGAGAGAGAGAGAGAGAGAGAGAGAGGGAGGGAGGGAAGGAGGGAGGGAGGGGGAGGGGGGACAGAGAGAAAAGAGGGAGGAGAAAGGAGAGAGAAAGATGAAAGCTCTCTGGCCTCTTGTTTTGTAAGGGCACTAATCCCATCATGGGGGCCCCACCCTCATGATCTCATCTAAACCTAATTACCTCCTCAAACCCCCACCTCCTAGTACCATCATAGTGGGATTTAGGGCTTCAACATATAAATTTGTGGGGACACATTCAGTCCATAAATTCTTATAGCAAGTTTAATGAACTTAAATCAATTTAAACTAGCTTCATTACCTAGACCACCAATAGGTTATATACTGGAATCAATTATGAAAATATCATCCTTGGAATAGTCTTTCAGTTTTTTATGTTCATTATTGTCCTGCCTTGTGTTTGTTTACAAATATGTTCTTACATCTCACTTTTGCTTATATCACGTGTCCTCATAACATTCCTGTGCTGTGAGCAGGTATAAAAGAATGAATAATGTGAGCGTTCTTGTAAACAATAAAAAACATTACAAATATAAAGTATTATCATTCCTGTTTTAGTTTTGTTTTTATGGATACTGCTTTTTTTTTTTTTTTTTTTTAGTTGGAGTATCACACTGTTGCCCAGGCTGGAAAGCAGTGGCACACTCACGGTCACTGCAGCCTCCAACTTGCAGGGCTCAGGCGATCCTTCCGTCTCACCCATTCCAAGTAGCTGGAACTATAGACACACGCCACCATGCCCGGATAGTTCTTTTGATATACTGTAGAGACGAGGTCTCACCAAGTTGTCCGGGCTGGTCCCGAACCCCCGGGCTCAGGCAATCCTCTCATCTCTGCCTCCCAAAGTGCTGGGATTACAGGCTGAGCCACTATGCCCGGCCTATTTTTATGGTTTCTTTTCTTCGCTTTGTATTCCTTTTTCAGATCAGAATCTCTCTCGCCATATACCACATGGCTGTCTACCATTTCAGACACAGATGCACTGCTGGCTGAGTGGGGCAAAAGCGGCGTTGTTACTGTTGATATGGCAGGATGCATCAGGATGTGGGAAACTGGACTTGAACGTCTGCAGCGATCGCTCATGGAATGGAGAAACATGATTGGACTAGAAGATGACAGACATATGCAGGTACCACTTGAATTTGCCCTACCTCTTGGAGGTGTGCATTCAGGTATAAATTTAGCTGCAAAAGCCACAGTAGAGAAAATGTCTAGCCCAATGACTCAAATATAGCTACTTAGCCTAGACAATTTTTGTACTCATAAGAGAAAAACACAAATCTCTCTCTCTGTTCCGCTACATAGTGAAAAAGTTAAAATGTGCCTTTTTTTCTGTCGATGCTTAAATGTACAGGTTACTGATGTCACAGTATGTAAATACAGTCATCAACTTTTGATTTTTAACCTTAAGCATTAACCAGTTTTCAGCACCAACTTTGCATCTGTTCTCATGTTTACTAGCATTGTTGTCAGCATCTCTACATGCTACCTAGGAAACAGAAACATTGAGGATCTAGATACAGCAGATTATTACAAGGCCCGAACCTATAAACTAGAAAAGGTAAGCTAAATTATGCATCCAATAGAGCGTTTTTCACCAACTGCCTTATTTCTAGTAATGCAAATTTAGTCATCACAATAAGTAGACCTAGGGCTGCACGGGAGAAAAATATGGGAGTAGGCCACCAAATTGACAGGAAACCCCACAACTCCAGAAATGATTCAGTCATCACCTAACCTAGTTGCTGTCTGGAGCCAATTTGAAGAAATGAGGAAGGCTGTATACTCATATATACTAAAGCATATAATAAAATAATTTATTTTATGGGAAGGGTGGAGGGATGTGGGCCTCAGGCACCACTCTAGGAAGTCTAAGTCTCTGTTTATAAAAGGATTTATTTGCTATTTATTTATCTTAATCTTCGGAACAAAACTTTTCTATTTTCATTTCATTCTTTTTTTCTTTTTAGACTAGAGAATATAGTTTATTAAGAAAGTAAATTATAGAGAGAGAAAAAGAGGTGATTCACCTCCCCAAGGTAGGGGAGGGAGCCAAAGCTTAAGAAAACATGGCCTGGCCATAGCTCAAAGAGCACATGGCCACACCATAGCTTAGCAAGACAATAGCCTATTTCATTCTTATCCAACAAAAAGACAGATAGGTTCCTGCCAGCCATATTGTTCTGCAAAGAGCCATTAACAGCATAAGAAGAAACTTCTACAAACAATTTCATTGATATCTGATTATAATTGTTATTTTATGTGATTACTTATGATTGTCCTTAAAAGATAAATATATATATTTGTGAATGAATAATACATATTTCTCTTAGATCCTTAAAAGCTTATAGGAACATTTTAAAAATCTCAAACCAAAGTAGACTAGTAACCTCAAATCCCTTTGAAGGAGTATAAATATACTCCTTTAATTAAGCTAAAACAAATAGATTGCTCTAAAATAAACATGTCAATAAGTGCAATAGATCTATTACAGCAACAGACAGAAGTTGGTCACTATCCATAATAATATTTAGACAACTCATTGATTATGGCCTGTTTCTTTTATTATTCTAAACTTTAATTTCTTCACTTTTTGAATTAAGCACCTGACTTGACTACTGTGAAAATTGTCTCCTATTCATATTTTAACCTCATAGTACTTCTCTTCCAGTGACTTATCTGACTTATTGTGTATCTTTGTATTCCTAGCTTCCATCATAGTGATTGCTTCACAATAAGCAATTAATATATTTGTTTATGCTCACACCTCTATATATGAAATTATACTGGTAATTGAAACTATTTGACAATTAATGGAATTCTTCCTTTAAATGATCACAAATTATCTATTTGTTTTCAAGTAACTGAATGAGTATTTGTTAAATGGATATATGTTATTAAGTTAGGAATGAACAGAATTACAGTATCTAACATCCCAAGAATAATCAAAATATTTAGCCACATTGTGCAGTGCAATATCTGAACTTTCTCCAAATCAAAAATTCCCTAGGAAATGTATAACTTTGTGTCTCCAATTTAAAGTTTAACTATAACAAATATAAGACCTATCTAGTAATAAAGTTATATAATTCAGAATTGAATGAGAATTTCAATTGGAAAATTAGAATAGATGTTATCTAACCTTCTCCTTTGATCTCTAAGTTTCCTTGATCCATTTTAGTTGATATTGAATATGCGTACTTATATACATACTCAAACTGAGAGACAAATTATGAGTATGCATCTTCATGTTTAAACAGGCAGAATTAATTGTCCAAATAGTCTGTCATTGCTTTAACTTCTTGTTATATCTCTCCCCTTCCTTCTCACTGCCATGTTAAATTGGGAGGCGCTTATTTAATTATTCTAATTTAGACCAGCTAATCTTGTTGTTGTTGTTGTTGTTACTATTATTATTTTAAAGATGTGGAATACAGTTCAGGATTAGTTATACAGGTGGTCATTATACAGGTAAAGTTTAGGCCTCTCATTGGTTCCCACCTCGCATGGTTTGAGATCAGCTACCCTTATTGATGTTTTGTGCCTCCTCCCCCATCCCCTGGCAGTGTCCCACTACTGCCAATTCCTTTCTTATAGTATTATG
This sequence comes from Tarsius wallacei, assembly GCA_963574415.1. NCBI lineage: Eukaryota > Metazoa > Chordata > Mammalia > Primates > Tarsiidae > Tarsius > Tarsius wallacei. The sequence continues at coordinate 54,071 of CAUYQG010243758.1, forward strand.
GTAAATGTTCAGGATTCACTTATGAGTGAGAATGTGGTACTCAGTTCTTTGCTTCTGTGATAGATCACTGAGTATTATAGACTCTAAATCCATCCAAGTTGCTGCAAAGTAATCTTATTATTTTCAAGTAGTTTTCACAACCAAATCTAAATAGGAATCATTCCAAGGGGCAATGGTAATAACAAGCAAATATTTGTTTTTTACAGTTCCCTTTTTGTTCTATTCTTCAAGCTAGTCTTCATTTGTGTACTCTTTATTCAGGATAGGTCTGCTCCTGATTTTTGAGCTTGGAAAATGCCTTTCATGGAAGTATTGAATAAAGAGAATAGATTCTCTGTACCCTGCTTGCTTCTTACTTGCTAGCTGCAAGCAGCTTCCCTTGTCACTGGCAGAGTAACCTGATCTCCATCTAGTGGCCAGATAGACTTACTTTACATCATGGAAATTAACAGGAAGCCTGCTTACACTCCAGTAGTTTGACTCAGCCCAGGACTAGCGGCACTGGAGCCTTACACACTCCTGTCATGTGTGGTTTCGTTTGGGGTCAGTAGTGAAGGCTGGGCAAACAGTCTGCCAAGCCATCTGCCACGTAGGATGCCATCCTTCCCTGATTCCTCTGCTTGGTAACAAAAGAACTGTCCATATTTAGATAAAGAGTATAGTTACATGCTTTGTCACTACCCTTTATGTCTTTGCTATATCTCAGCCTCTTGGCATTATTAGCTTTGCCATAGTTGATTTGAGTTTTTGTTCTGGTTTAATGAATTCTTTGGTATTTTTCTTTAATGAGTACAGCTTGAAGGAAAATATTTATTGAGCTCAACATATAAAATGTGTTCATTAATTTTACATGCTTTGACAGGAACATGTGTTTTTCCTGTAATAAACAACTATGACAACGAACTCAAAGTATTACTATAAATGTACTTCTAAGAGCTCATTATTAAGAATTCATATTTATTACTTTTAGATTCATTTTCAGAAGCATGGTTTAATTATAGGACAAAATTCTTCTGACTATATTTAATGGTATTTTTTATTTAGTTGTACTTGTATTTTTGCAAAAAAGCCTGTTAAAGCTTCACCAAGGTTTTTGTCAGAAATCAAATGAAAAGACATCAGTGACTATTCCTGTGGGAACAAATAGACTGAAAAGTTACAGCTTTCAAATATTATTTTCTAATTACAGTAAACAAATTAGAGGTGATTACTCCATATATTGCTGGTAGAATCTCTTTTGGTTTTTGAATAGTACTTTCTTAAGTACATGCTTTAGAAATGGATAGAATTGTGGAAAATAGTGTGGCGATTCCTAAAAGATCTAAAAATCGACCTTCCATATGACCCTACAATTCCTGTACTAGGAATATATACCCAGAAGAACTCAAATCACTCTATAAAAAAGATACCTGCACACATATGTTTATCACAGCATTGTTCACAGTAGCAAGAACATGGAACCAACCATGGTGTCCATCAAAAGACTGGATAAAAAAATGTGGTACATATACACGCAGGAATATTACACAGTCATAAAGAACAAAATCATGAACTTCACAGCAACCTGGATGGACTTAGAGTCTATGATACCGAGTGATCGTTCACAGAAACAAAGAACTGAGTATCACATGTTCTCACTCATAAGTGGACATTGAGCAATTATCATAATACTATAAGAGAATGATCAGCAATAGTGGGAAACTGCTGGGGCGGGGCGGTGGGGTGGGACCAGGGAAGCAAGATTGGCAGTAGTGAGAATCTGCCTGGGGAAGGGAGGGGGCACACCTCATTAACAAGGGTACCTGCATAGTGAACACTTGTATACCTAACCCTGAATTGTACCCCACATCTTTAAAATAAAATAATAAGTAAACTAAAAGAAGAAAAAAAAAGAAATGGATAGAATCTTCTGAAACACAGTGTGGGACTGGAACTTTTTCATCCTTATAGATAAGACAGTGCCTGGTACACAGGAGGCATAAAATCAATGTTTGAAAAAAAGGGGAGAGGCATAGAAAGAAATACATGGGAAAGGTAACTAATCTATAATGCACTATTAATCCATTTCCCCTTTTAAAGGGAATATTCTAGGACTATGAATAAATGCATTTTGTTGAACTTAGGTAACTAAACTTGGCCTTTTCTTTAACCACTAGTCCAACAGTTTTGATTTTTTAAAATATCAGTAGGATGTTAAAGTCTATTTTCAGTTTGGGGAACCATTAGATTATTTAATTGGCTCGCTACTAGTAAATTTACAAGCTAAGTTGTCTCCAGATCCTCTGTGGGGCTTGAAATCCTTTGGTCTTTTTAAGAAGCATGGTCCACTCTTATCCCTCATTCTTTGCTTTGCCCAGTAACTCTAAACGTACTTAATAGTCTTATTCAGTGGGTCATTGTCATAGAACAATCCATATTTTATAGCATTGTTACATGTCTTTGGGAATCTTTCTTGGCCCAAAAAGGCAATGCCTTTTTAAAACTTTTATAATTTTCCATCATATATCCTAGCCATGTGTCAGAGATTTTTTTCCACCAGTTATTTCTGTTAGACAAATCCTAGCCATGGAAATTCATTTAGAATCTTTACAATTTTCAGTAGTACCTACTGAAAATACAAGCTCCCTTGGGGAATGTAACCCTACCTAATGTCATACTAATAAACCAGCTCTTGTGGGGACTGGGAAGTTACTAATAATGTTTGCCAATTTCCATGGTGTAAATATTTCCTCCATGGCTGATTTCAAGCTACCAAAGGTTAACAATCTGCTTGAAAATTGCTGAATATTTAGGAATTCTCTCTCACAAGCTGACACAATTTAGCTCTGCATGCTACTGGCTTAATTAAGTCTTTATCAACTAACTCCCCAAGAATTATGGCAGTTATCTAAGAGCAAAGCCCTTTAGAAGTGATGAGAGAGAGAGAGAGAGAGAGAGAAGAAAAGAGAAGTTGAAGGCCTCAGCTCTTGCTTGTAATCCCAGCACTTTGAGAGGTCAAGGTGGGAGGATTTCTTGAGCCCAGGAGTTGGAGACCAGCCTGGGCAACATAGTGAGACCCAGTCTCTCTCAAAAATAAATAAATAAATAAGATGGTGTTGTGTTTATCTCTGGGAAATGTGGAAGCCTGCAGTTGTCCCAAGTACAGATTGGTAATGCTCTTCTTGAGCCAGAAATTTGGCTTGAGCAAAGAATTAGAGAAAAATCTGCCCTCAAGTAGAATGACACTCCTGGAATGAATAGGGCGCTTCTATATTATACAGAATGTATTTCAGGGAGAAATTGCCAGTTTATTTTTTACATTCGTCAAAAAGTAATGCTTCCATTGAATCATAACATTATTAGTAATTGCTTAATACGATTAAAATTAAGTTAACAATAACCTCCCTAAGACAAGCAAATCAGCAAGTTTATGATTTTAGGCAGTCTATGTATTTTCATTAATCTTTTGTGCATATTCAGGAAAAATGATATCCCTATAAACTGTGAAAATTGTGGGTATCATAGAATTTTAAGCTAATATTTAAAATAGAAATGGCTTGCTTTCACAATTTGGAGAAAGTATAACCTTAAGAAATTCCTTTTCGGCTGGGTGTGGTGGCTCAAGCCTGTAATCTCAGCACTTTGGGAGGTCAAGGTGAAAGGCTTGCCTGAGCTCAGGGGTTTAAGACCAGCCTGGGAAACTTGGTGAGATCTCATGTCTATAATAAATGAAAAAATAATCTGGGCATGGTAGTACATGACTATAGTTCCAGCAACTTGGAAAGCTAAGGTGAAAGGATTGCTTGAGCCTAGCAGTTCGAGGCTGTGATGGCCATGAGCGTGCCACTGCACTCCAGCCTAGGTGACAGAGTGAAATTCCAACTCAAAAAAAAAAAAAGAAAAAAGAAATTCCTTTTCAAATTGTCAGCAGGAATATTTTGACTCCCTGCTCTTAAAACAGGCATTAAGGTCGTTATTTTATATCTCCAGTGTATGTTGTTTGGTAATATGATCAGCAAGTAAGGAGGTGATTTTAGCAATATTTATTAAAAGTATAAGGGAAACAAATTGATTCTGCAATATGCCAGTTATAAATTGGGATGTCAAATGCAATGAATATGTTGACAGTTAATGGCTCTAGAATTTTTATGGTTCTCAGCTCATTTGGGATATACTTAAATATAAACAGCACAGCACAATGATTGTAAAAATAAAACCTTCCTGCTGTTAAGTTTACAGAAAAAAATATTTTATTTGTAAGCAGTATAGCTTTATTAATTAAAAGCATGGCGTTTATCATGTTCAAACCTAGAATAAAATCTCAATTCCTGCTTTGTATATGATCTTTGGCAAAGTACTTATTCTTTCAAAGCCTTACTTTTTAATCATAATATAAAAATAATACTGCTGAACCGTACAAAGTTGTTCTGAGAATGAAATACATTAATGCCTGATAGAGAGTAGGTATTCTGTAAACAATAAAAATTAGAAACTTAGAATATAAGTTAATGTTGGGCTACAGAATTCTTTGATGCTTGTATGGATTCACAGCCAAATTAAAATGAAACAGTATTCCCCAAATGCCTTATATTAAATTATGACCCAATGTGTTACATAATTCATTATCTATCCTAATGTTAAAATGTAAGCTTTGTTTATAATCCTGTTTGGAAAAAGTTTTGTCAGGCCCAAAAAAGGAATTATAAAATTGGTACTTGCCTGAACCTGTCAGCTTGAAGAAAAGCAGGAAATCAATGATAGGACAATTGTCAGAAGAGGATTATAGTGTTTGGGTTTATTCAAAAGACAAATTACAACAAGACCAAAAATCATGCTGCAAAATATACATCATTTAGCCTAAGTCCTGAGAACAGTAAAGAGCAAGTCAAATTGGGAGCTGTCTTTCATTTTGTTTTTTTGAGTTGGAGTCTCTCTCATCACCCAGGCTGGAGTGCAGTGGCAAGCTCACGGCCACCGCAGCCTCTACCTGCTGGGCTTAGATGATGCTTCCGCCTCAGCCTTCCAAGTAGCTGGAACTACAGACGTATGCCACCATGCCCAGTTAGTTTTTTTGTGATTTATTGTAGAGACAAGATCTCACCAAGTTGCCCAGGCTGTCTTTCTAAGGTTTTTTTTTTTTAGCCCTTTCCTCCTCTTTTTTAGCTTTTCTTAGCATCAGGACTTGAAGATATGATGTTGCCCTGGAGTGTGGGGTGGCACTGACATCTGGAATATTAGTTGAAAGTGTGTATAGAGGCCATTTCATCATCCAGATTTTCTCCTTTATCCTGTGTTCCTAGGCAGCTGGCTCTCTTCCGCCCTTACCAAAGGCACCATTTAGGACAGGAACGAGACCATACAACCACAAAAGGAGGATAAAGTGAAAGTCTGTTTTTCTTGCTTGGATCCAAGGAAGCCAGCATCCATATTTCTATCCCTTGGGCAAGAGATTGGAAAAAATCCTCTCTGAAAGCTAACATAGCCAAGAGAAGAGCCTTTTTGATACTGACATTTTCAAGTTCCTCCCTAGTAGCCTTGCAATAAGATCTACTTGTTGACAAGCCCCACCTTTATGCAAAAATGTTTTAAATCTACCTTTTTAGTGCCTTATTCTGAAACATTAGTGGTAGCTTTTTATACAAAAGATGAAAATCAAAATAACAGAAAAAGGATACCTGGAAAAAAGTAGAAATGATGCAGAGAGCAAAAAACATTGGTATTCCCAGAAAAATAAGAGAAAATATTGAAATCATACAAGAAAAACAGGATACTATTTTAACATGAGAACCTTGAAAGAACAAGAAAGATTGCCTGGAAATTAAAAAGTGGTAGCACAAATAAAAAATTCAATAGATGGTGTTGCACATTAGGGAACTCTCACAACAGACAAAGAAATTGAAAATAAAAAAGATAAGAAAGTCATATTTGACTAACATGAATTCTAGAAAGAGAAAATGAAAGGACAGGAAATGACCCCAAAGGAAATTTAAGAAAATTTCACTGACTTAAAAACAAATGGGGCATACACACACACACATACACACACACATTCTCTCTCTCTCTCTCTCTCTCTCTCTCTCTCTCTCTCACACACACACACACATACACACATGAAATCATGCCTACTTGAAATTTTAGAACCCAGTGAATAAAGAAACAAAGCTGAAAACTTCCAAGTAGAAAGAAATGGAAAACAAGTTATATAAAGGTGGTAAAAATCCTAATAGAACTGGACTTCACCACAGCAGCACTAGAAGTTAAAGAGAAAGTCAAAGAGGGAAAATAATTTGCAACCTAGAATTTTCTATCTAGCCAAGCTGTTAATCATATGCAGCTAGACTAAAGCCATTATCAAATGTGCAAATCTCCAAAAGCTTACATTTTTTTCTCAAGAAGCTACTGCATGATGTGCTATCACCAAAGGAGGGAGTAAAGCAAGAAAGAGGAAGACATAAGTAGAAATAGTAGCGTTAGCCAGGGAAGAGCCAAAGGTAATTCCCAGTATGATGGTGAAAGAATGTTTGCAAAACAATCAGTACCAGATGCATAAAGTAGAGCTAAGAATTAGTAGAGAGTACTTAGTAGTGCATTGATTAGTGAGGAAAATGAAAAATTATATATAATAATAATATATATTAGTATATTAACTGCACAGTAATATGTATTATTATACTAGAAATAGATATAGTAACATATATTACTGCATATAGCAAAATATATTAATATGCACTTACAGATGCTCCTCAACTTAACAATGGGATCCTATCCTGATAAACTCATCAGAAGTTGAAAATATCATAAGTTGAAAATGTATTTTTATGTACCTACCCTACCAAACCCTAGACCATGCTTGTTCTAGCCTAACTTAAAAGTGCTCAAAACACTTACATTAGCCTACAGTTGGGCAAAATCATCTAACACTTTATTACTTGATAATCAAAGTGCTGAATATCTTGTGTAATTTGTTGAATATATTATGTCAAAATTATTATGGTCTTAAACCATCTTAAAATAGAAAAATCATTAAATCAAACCTGTCTATGTAATGGACTATCTATATAATGACAATAAGGTAAACAATATTGATTGCTTTAGAGAGTACTGTTTTGTTATACATCTTATAGTACTATATGACTTATTAAACCATGTATTTTTATTACTTTAATAAAAGTTAAGACTTGGTTTAAAAAGTAGAAATTCACCATATACAAAAGTGAAATGGGGTGAGCATGAAACAATTCCTCAGATGTAGAGATTAATTTTTTATTTTTTGTTTTAAATTCAAGGGCTACATGTGTAGCTTTGTTGCATAGGTATAATGCATGATGGTGAGGTTTGACTTTCTATTCAGCCTGTCGCCCGGGTGGTGAGTGTGGTACCCAACAGGTAGTTGTTCAACTTCAATCTCTTCCTCTTCTCCCTAGTTTCTGTTGTTCTTATCCTTTTGCTCATATATATTCAGTGTCCAACTCCCACTTATAAGTGAGAACATGAAGTATTCAGTTTTCTGTTTCTGTGATAATTTGCTTGGATTTCGTTTTCTTTCTTTGTTGTGTCTTTGCCATTTTTTGGTATCAGGATGATGTTGGCATGGTAGAATTAGTCAGGGAAAAGTCCTCCTTCTCAATTGTTTGGAATAATTCTAGTAGTTTTGGTGCCAGCTCTTCCTTGTATGTCTGGTAGAATTCAGCTGTGACGCTATCAGGTACAGACTTTTTTGGTGGGTAGATTTTTAATTTTTTTTTATTACTGACTCAATTTCATGGCACTTTATTGGTCTGTTCAGGGTCTCAATTTCTTCCTGTTTCAATTATGGAAAGTTGTGTGTTTCCAGGAGTCTATCCATTTTTCTCTGGATTTTCCAATCTGCACACATACAGATGTTTATAATAATCCCTTTTAATCTTTTGTATTTCTTATGGGTTCATGGTAATATTGTCTTTTTTTGTTTGTTTGTTTTTGAGTGTATTTGGATTTTCTTTCACTTTTTTCTATTTTTTGTTTTTGTGTCTCTGGCCTGGGGTCTGACAATCTTGTTTATCCTTTCAAAGAACCAGCTTTTTTGACTTGTTGATCCTTTGTGTGGTTTTTTTGGTCTTAATTTTGTTTATTTCTGCTCTGATTTTGGATATTTCTTTTCTTTTACTTGCTTTGGTTTTAGCTTTCCCTGTTTTCCTAGATTCCTTAGGTGAGATGTTAGATTGTTTATTTGAGATCTTTCTGTTTTCATGATGTGGGCATGAAGTACAATAAATTTTCCTCTCAGTATTGCATTGGTAGCATCCCTGAGGTTTTGGTACATTGTGCCTTAATTTTCATTTGTTTCAAAGAATTTTTTTTATTTCTGTCTTGATTTCATTGTTTACTCAAAAATCATTTGGGAACAAGTTGTTTAACTTCCATGCATTTTTGAGAATTCTTAGTGTTTATTTCTAGTTTTATTTCACGTGGTCAGAGAAGGTGCTTGGTATGATTTTAATTTTTTGGAATGTATTCAAGATTTGTTTATGACCAAGTATGTAGCTGATCTTGGAGTATGATATATGTGTGGTTGAGAAGAACATATATTCTGTAGTTGTTGGGCGAAGTGTTCTGTAGATGTCTGCTGGATCTAATTGGTTTAACATCAAATTTAAGTCCAGGATTTATTTATTAGTCTTCTGCCCTGATGATCTGTCTAAAGCTGTTAGTAGGGTATTGAAGTCTCTTAATATTATGGTGTGGCTATGTCCTCTTTTAGGTTAAGTAGCAATTGTTTTATACATCTGGGTGCTCCTATGTTGTGTATGAATTGAACCCTTTATTATTATGTAGTACTCTTAATTGTCCTTTTTTACTTTTATTGTTTTAAAGTCTCTTTTATCTGACATAAGAGTGACCCTGTTTTTTTTTTATTTTCCATTTGCATAGTTGACTTTTTTCCATTCCTTTACCTTGAACCTATAGGTGTCATTAGAAGTGAGATGAGTCTCTTAGAGAGAACAAAAAAGATAGGTTTTATTTTATAATCCAATTTGCCACTCTTTTGCTTTAAAGTGGGGCAATAATTAATATTTATGGTTACTACAGATATGTGAGGATTTGGTCCTCTCATAGTGTTGTTGAAGAGTTACTTAGTAGTCTCCGTTTTTTGTGTGATTTATATTGTCTGTAAGCTGTGTACTTACTTGTACACTTGTGATGAATAACATTTTTTGTTTGTTTGTTTTTGTTTTCATATTTGGAACTCTTTTAAGGATCTCTTGTAAAGCCAGTCTAGAGGTGATGAATTCCCTTAGTGCCTGCTTATCTGTAAAATACTTTATTTCACCTTCATTTATGAAGCTTAGTTTGGTGGGGTAAGAAATTCTTGGCTAGCATTGGTTCTTTTTAAGAATATTATAAATGGGCCCCCAATCTTTTCTGGCTTTTAAGGTTTTTGCTGAGAGACCTGCTGTTATTATTATGAGTCTCCCTTGGTAGGCATTCTGTCCCTTCTCTTTAGTTGCCTTTATGATTTTCTTCTTTTGCACTAACCTTATATAATCTAACAACTGTGTGCCTTGGGGATGATCATCTCATATAATGTCTCATGAGAGTTCTCAGAATTTCTTTTATCTGTGTATCAACCTACCTAGCAATATGGGGGATGTTTTCTTGGATTACATCTGCAACTACTTTCTTCAGAGTGCTCCCATTTTCCTTTTCTCTGAGGAATGCCAATCAGATGTAGATTTGATCTCTTTACATAATCCCATACCTCTCAATGGCTTTGTTCATTTTTTCAAATTCTTTCTTCTTATTTTTATCTGACTGGGTTGCTTCTAGAGATTGGTCTTAAAGCTCTGAAATGCCTTCCTCTGCTTGATCAAGTCTGTTGTTAAGACTTGTGGCTGTGTTTTGAAATTCTTGTAGCAAGTTCTTCATTTCCAGGAGTTCACTGTGATTCTTTTTAGAATGACCATGATGGCTTTCAATTCTTGAACTGTTTTCATGACCTCTCTGATTTGGGTGTCCACTTTATCTTGGATCTTGATGAATTTCTTTGCCATTCATATTTAAATTCTGGGTCCATTGTTATGGACGATTTGTTCTGCATATAATCCATTACCTGGTAGGTGGTGCAATTGTGTGGGAGTAGCAAAATACTTTTTTTGTGTTGCTGGAGTTCTTGCACTGATTTCTTCCCACCTGAGGGTGCTGATGCTTCTCTCTCTCCCTCCTTCCCTCCCTACCTCCATCCCTCCTGGGCAACCTGATTGCTCTCTGCTCATACTTACTTTGGCTACAGAGACCATATGTTGTGGGCAGAAGGACGCTCATCCACGAGTGTGGAGCGTTTGCACGATGACGTGGTGGCTGACCTCCCTTGGGAGCCCAGTGCCAGGGCTCTGCTGCCATAGTCAGGTAGATGAAGGGATCCTCATACATTTCTCATGCTGGTGGCAAGCAATCCACATCAGTGAGAATCAGTGAAGATGAGGGAGGGTGATGAGTGCCCTGACTCCTCGCTGCTCCTGCTTATTTCAGCTACAGCATCCATGCTGGAGATGTGCACTATGGCTGTGTTGTGCTGCTCCCTCCCTAGCTTAGGAGCAACAGTGACAGTGGCACTTAGGTGCATGGGGGTCAGTGGCCTGAGGAATTCCATGTGGGCTTGGGCATGGGTACTGTGGAGTTATCACTTGGAACTCTGTGCTGGCCTGGGGACCAGGGGGCCACAGAAGCTTTCCCTTGACTTAGATCACCAAGGTCTATGGCTGTAGTGTAAGCTCCTGGGGCATTCTCACTCACTTAGTCACTCATCCCTTCAGCATACTAGGGGACTCCTATGTCTCCATGCTGGGTCCAGGTCCATGTAGGTGGGCTGTCTGTCTGATTGCCCTCTTCTGCCTCTTGTGGGACCCATCGCTTCTCTGTTGAGTCCCAGGGGTATATTCCTCCTCTTCCTGCTTTCATTATAGAGACTGACTCCCTACTGTGATTCCTTTCTATGAGAGAGATCCACACCAGTTGCTTCTTGTTGGCCATCTTGCCCTCCCAGTTTGTGAATCTGTAAACACAAACTGGGCTCTACACTGCCACTGTTGCCTCTGGCACTCTGCACCCCTGGCTTGGCTGGCTTGACAGCCACGCTTCTCTCCTGAGATTAAATTTAGCTCATCTTTAAATCTTCCACACTTAAAACAACATTTATTTTTTAATGGAACTGAATAAGCTGATTAACTTTTCTTATTTTACTTCAAAATGACTCAAGGATTCCAATTCTGAATACGATGGAGTAAGTACACCCTACCCTGTCTCTCCCATGGAATGCAGCTATAAAGCCTGGACAGAATACATGAGCAACTATTTGGAGTCCCTGAAAAATAAATGACATGGATTGAGGAGGAAGGCCACAATTTGAACTACCATTGAACCAACCATAAATTTCCCATTTTTCCTCCAGAGTCTCCTGGCTTTGACTCAAGGCAGCTTGAAAATTGAAGTGGTGCTCTCAAAAAAACTAGGAATGAGACTAGAGGGGAATGTCCTCAACCTAATTTTAAAAAAAGCATCTGCAAAAACCCTACAGCTAGCACTATCTTAATGTTAAAGACTGAATGTTTTTCCCCCTAATATTGGGAATAAAGCAGAGATAACCATGCCCACCACTCCTATTCAACATCAAACTAGAAATAATAAGAAAAAATAAGAAAAAAAGAATGAAAGGCATGCAAAGTGGAAAGAAAAAAATAAAACTGTTCCTATTCGCAAACAATATAATTGCCTACTTAGAAAATCCCACAGAATCCAATGAAGCAAATCAGACAAGCCAAAACAAAAAAACAAAAAAAACCCCTGCTCTTAGGACCAATAAATGAGTTAGCAAGGCCAAAAATCAATCATATCTGTATATACTAGCAATTGATAATTAAAAGCTAAAATTTAAGTTTATGTATATATTCCATTTATAAGCATCTCCCTCTAGAATGAAATATTTAAGCATAAATCTAACAGGACACATGCAAGATATGTATGCTGAATACTACAAAACACTAATGAAAGAAATCAAAGACCTAAGTAAATGGAGAGATATATAGAGTTCATAGATTGGAAAACTCAACATAATAAAAATAAATCTGTTCTCTCCAAATTGGCTTGTAGATATAATACTATTCCAACCAAATCTCAGCAGGATTTCTTTTCATAGCTATAGGCAAACTAATTCTAACATTTGTATGGGAAGACCAAGGAACTAAACTGCCAAAACAATGTTTTAAAAGAATAATAAAATTGAAGAAATTGCACTACCCAATTTTAAGATTTACTATAATGTCACAATAGTCAAGATAGTGTAATATAAGCAAAAGGATAAACAAATCAATGGAACAAAATAGAAAGTCCTGAAATAGACCCACAGACATATTGCCAGTTAATTTTCAACAAAGATATCAAAGCTGTTTAATGGAGAAATGATAATCAACAAATGATGCTTGAACAATTGAATGTCCATATGCAAAACAAAAAACAGATTAAAAAACTGTTAATTTAAAAATGTATAAATAAAGTTACATGATAGTTGCAAGACCAGGAATAGTAATAGTAGACAACAATAAATGGCTCCTGCCATTTATTTAATCATTCATTGTTGCAGTTGTATGGAGAATATGATGCTAATTCTTAATAATTATTTTAAACTAATACTTTAAAAACTCTAAAGTAAAGAAAGCTGATTTGGTCAGAGAGTTTAACTAAATGTCTCAATCTGTGGTCTTATTTTGGGAGTAAGAAAATGTTCCAGAGATATGTTATCCACAGATGGGGAGACTAAGGCCCTAGAGAAGTTAAGTTACTTGCCCAAGGTCACACAGCTAGTAAGTGGCAGAGTTAGTGGTTCTACATTTTGTGTTCTGTACCATGCACCATGGCCCAGGCAGCATTGTCAACTTTCACCATCTAGTCAGGTATCCAGGACGTCCAGAATACTACTCCCTGCTAAAATCTGAAAATGCCAGTATAGCTACAAACTTGGTATTTGTCTCTGTATAGCCCCATAAGATCATGTTGGTTCCCATGGAAGTCAACGGAGCCAAAAACCGTTATGCAGCTCTGTGGCAGGCAGTCATAATGGTCTTTATGGATGCCCATTAATATTAATGATGAAAAGCAATTCTTAGTGATTCTTAAGCCATTTATTTAATCCCTAACATTCTTTCCTTTGATGAATAAATAAAATAAGTTAAAATCTTGCAAAATTTCCATGCTGTTCAAATGAGCAAGGCAGCAGAAACTGAACTTGGTTTCCAGAAGAGTGAGCCTACTAGCAGGAAAGAGGTAACAACAAGCACAGTGGCAACAGGAGTGATTCACTGAATAGAAGAGTGAATTGGTCAGGTATGACATCATCACCCCTAGATAGCTACAAGGTTGTATAGTGATGAATTCATCAGTCTTTCCTTCCCCAGAGCTAATAGGGACTCCTGGAAGCCCTTACTCCCTATTTTAGAAATGAAGCCTTGAAAGACAAGAGCCACATTAGAGATACCACTTCTCAGGATGTAGTGAAATCACTATGGAGTGTTCAGAGGGAAACTGATGCCTCTTGGATTTAGGGGGATCATCAGTTCTAATTGCCAGTGAAAATGTATCAGTGTGCTTATGGGAAGGCTGGATCCAAAACTTTTTCCTATATCAATTTTATTTTTTATAAGTATTTATGATAAAAAGACCTGATAAAAACAGAGGTCAAAGTGGAACAGAGAAAAGTAGTATTCCTTTTTGTCAAATAGCTTATGTTAAGTCTGTGGTCATATCATATGCTTGCTTAGCCAAGACTGGTTATCAGCTTTCAGAATTGCACTGGTTCAATATGTTATCCTTTATCTCCATAAGACATTTAAAAGTTTCTGATGTACTCTCTTATAAAAGTGTTTCCAGGAGTCAGCAATTTGAACATGTTTCTGAATTCTAACAAAAAGTTTTGTTGGTATCGTAAGTATTCCTATATTTATGTTGAGGTCAGAATTCTGTAACCACTGAAAGGAGATATAAGTAAGATACTCTATTTGAATAGTCCTAGAAGAATGGGCCCTGGGAGTCGGTAAAGAAGAAAGACTAACACTCTGAGAGTGACTCTAGACTAATACCATTCTAGTAGCAGTTTTAAAAGCAGGAAAAGTAATCTTTATAGTAGTAGTAATAGTAATAGTTAATACTTACATGTGCTTATCACATACCAAACCTATTCTCAGTGTTTGCATATTTTAACTCATTTGGTCATTATAACAGCCCTATGAGGTAGGTGCCTTTACTGCCCCGATTTACAGATGAGGAAGCGGTGGCACAGAGCCATTAAGGCACCAGTGCACAGGGAGATTAAGTAACTTTCCTTGTAGAGAAGCAGTCTGCTTTTAAATGTATCTTAGCTTACTCACCCATGACCATCTTTTTACGTTTCCTCCCAGAAAGGTGGGAAAAGGACCTACATTTCTGTGACCCATTGACACAAGGTTATGATGTGTGATGTTGTTACTGATTAGCTTTCCAGAAATTGTTACAAACTTTTCTTCTATCCAGTATGATCTCTACCCTCAGTTTAAGGGATATGGAAGTAAAAGTAATACTGAAGTTTATTTCTCTTGTTTATATATTCACATAATTAAACTTTAATTAAAGTTTCATACAAATGATTAAAGAGACACAAGGCATTACAGGGGTTAAAATGATTTTCCAGAACTAATTTTATTTGAACCTCTGAAGGATTTGCTGGTAGGAAGATAGAGGTATAAGAACAGGTCTTCCCTCATGTAATTACTGCTAACCTTCCAGGCAGAGCATAGCCATGTATTTCCTCCACAGTCTGTAGCCCAAAAACAGAGCCACCAGTGCTCTCTGCTTCCATCAGAAAACTGCTAAAAGCATTGGCTCCCAGAGAGAAAAGTGCACCATTTGTAGAGTGGAAGTGTGAGCCCTTGGGACTCGGGACAGAGCAGAAGCCTGACTGGGATACAAGAGCCAGGGAACTAGACTGGCTGGTCTAGGATAGCACCTCATTCACCTAGAAGTGACTTTTCTTTTTCAAACTGCTCTGTTACGTGATTTGACTTCGCCGGTCAACTGTCAAACTTATTTCAGCCATGTTTGTGTACCCTTGAAATATCTGTGAATTTTATATGTGCCATTTTAAAAAATGAATTGATTTATCAGTGATTACCTGCATATGAATAAAGTAAAAACTTTTAAGTACAATTTCAACAAGAAGTCTGTACTAATAAAAAGTCTTCTGGCAGTCCCAAGCAATAATTGGCACCTATCAATTCTAATATAATTACATATTTGCCATAATCTATTGGCTATATGATTGGAATTTCAATTCCTAAAAAATTCTGTTGGTCCTCCCCTCCTCTCTCTCTCTCTCTCTCTCTCTCTCTCTCTCTCTCCTTTTATTTTTTCAGAGACAAAATCTTACTCCTGCCCAGGATGGAGTACAGTGGCATGAGCATAGCTCTCTCTGTAGCCTTGAACTCCTGGGCTCAAGCAATCCTCCTGCCTCAGTTTCCCAAGTAGCTAGGACTATAGGTATGAGCTACCATGCCTAGCTAACTCACCACTATTTCTAGTTTAGTTTTATATAACAACAGTGTTTATACTCTAGACCTGAGTCAGGAAAGTCAATGAACCATAAAATTGCCTAGGGAGATGGTGATGATCCAAACTGTAGAATTTCTTTGTGGCATTGGCAGAATGTCATCTATTACAGAAGTTATGGACAAACAGTAGATATTTGAGTCCCTTGAGAATCACATAGCCAGTTAGTTCTAGTGGAGCACTTATTTTATACCTACCAATGTAGGCTCTGTGGGGTTACAGAAATATGAAACATGGTTTTTACCATCAGGGAGCTGATACTATGTAACTGGGAGACGAAGCTGATAGTCATGAAACAGTAAGTAGTACAAAACAATGTGTAGTTCGATGTTAAATCGGGAAACTTGCTGAAGTAGGTCAGAAGAGGGGTGTCAATGCAGATGAAATCATAAGCAAAGGAGATGGCATTTGGTCTAGGCTTTTTAAATGGATTGTTTTAGATAGTTCAAATGGAGAGGGAAGGGCATTCCAAGCATTCCAAAAAATATGACCACAGGCATAGATGTAAGAATGAACACAGTGTGTTTCCTTCATAAGAGGAAGAACTGTGCCGTAGGCTCGGATCACCACAAATCAACAGCAGTGTTGATACAAGCACAAAGCTCGGAGAGCAAATCCAGATTCAACTCCAACTATCCCAAGGAGCTAGTGGAGTGCATACCAGGGCAGAAGTAGGTGTAGGGCTGGGACTGGAACCACAGGAAGCACACAGTCTGGGCGATTTGAGAGGAAGGGCACAGTTTAGTTTCTGCACACTAATGTCTTGCTGACACAGGACATTTTTAAAAGCAGTTGAAAGGAAGCTCGCCTTCCCGGCAACCTTTGGTCTGTCTTAAGAGTATACTTTAGCATGTTGTAAGACAAGCCTAACTAAAATGAGCGGTCTCTTTTGGGGAGAGGTACAATAGGAATTGCGTGAACAGAAGAAACTATACTGTGTGAAAACACAAGATTCCCTGTGACTGGGAGCTGCTGAAGTTATTGAACAGAAGTATAATAAAGTATAATACTGAAGGAAGGTGGACATATAGGGAAAGAACCCCAAGGGAAAGTGGGCAGCTGTGAGACTGAGGTAATGACCAAAGGTGAGGCGATGGAGATTGGCTGAGTATGGATCATGGAGGCAGACATTACAGATGTTTCTAGTTTGAATGTCTAGCAAAATGGCAACTCGTTGAAACAGTCAGGAAAGTCGGAGAAGAAATAGGGTGCAGGCATTTTGAATACATTGAGTTAGAGGTAATGGTGATATCCCAATGACCTTATTCGTTTGGGACTAGAGCTTCAAGCCAGTGAGAGAGATAACAATCTTCAGTATGGAGGTTTTAGATGAAACCATAAAAGTGGTGAGATGTTGAAGAGAACACAGCAATCAAGCAAAATGCTCAGGACAAATAAGCTATGTTTTTATAAATATGTAGAGTCAGATGTTTCTGAAAGTATGTTCTCAGAACCCTGAAAAATCAATGTGTGCTGTTAGGAAGCACTGTATGTAACTTACTAGCCTCTTAGAAATGAAATTATACTTGGTAAAATATCTGACTTTGAGCATCCCCTTTGTAAAGAAATCTCTTTAACTTTTTTTAACCCAATAGTCCCCAAATTTATTTCTACTTTTTAGAAATAAAAGGGAACACTTCTACACTATTGGTGGGATTGTAAACTAGTCTAGCTTCTCAAAAACAGTGTGGTGATTCCTAAAAGATCTAAAAATTGACCTTCCATACAACCCAGCAGTCCCCATCCTGGAGATATACCCAGAGGAACTCAAATCACTCTATGAAAAAGATACCTGCACATGCTTTTTTATTGCAGCATTACTCAGAATAACAAAATCATGGAACCCAACCATGCTGCCCATCAAATGAGGACTGGATTTTTAAAATGTGGTACATATAGATGATGGAATATTATGCAGCCATAATGAAGGACAAAATTAAGAATTTTGCTGCAACTTGGGTGGACTTAGAGTCTATAATACTGAGTGATCTATCACAGAAATAAAGAACTGAGTACCACATGTTCTCACTCATAAGTAGACCCTGAACAATTATCGTAATACTGTAAGAAAGGAATTGGCAGTAGTGGAAACTGCCAGGGGTGGGGGGCCACACTTCATCAGTAAGGTACCAGGTGAAGTGGGGACCAAAGTGAGGCCCAAACTTTGCCTGTACAACCATTTGTACCTAACCCTGAATTGTACCTCACATGTAATTTTTTTAAAATTAAAAAAAAAAGAAATACTTTAGTAAGTTGCCAGTCTCTCTCCACATTCCTGGTTTTCTTTGCTCCAGTTCACCGTGGACTCTGTGTAGTAAATTCTTAGGGTGAGACCTTTATGCTAATTTGAATCCTAACTCATGACATAGCCAGCTTGCATTTATGACTTCAAAGAATAAATCTGGAATGCTAGGATTAGGCTGCCAGCTAAAAGAATAACTTTCTTTTATACCTTTGAAGAGAGGACCTATTATTTCATGTGATTCCAGATTTACTGTGGAATCAAAAGGTATGTAAAGTCATATTACTAAGAGCATTAAAAGTGACAAAACTTTGGCTCACAGTAATTGAAGCTACGAAAGGGAGTTTATTGGCTCACAGTCCCAGAGCCTTAGGTGCAGCTCAGACCAAGGACTCAACACAAGTCAGAAGACCCAACCTCTCTCTTTTTGGCTCTGCTTTTCTCTGAGGTGGTTATATTCTCACATATTAGTTATCTATCAGGTGGCAAAGATGGCCCTGGTAGCTATCAGCAATATATATATGGCTCTCTTAGGTGGCAGTCCTAGCAAAAGACCATGTCTCTTTCCATAATTTTAGCAGAAGTCATCAGGAGTACTACGATAGGCTGATGAGATTTCATGCCCTGAACCCATCACTGCGGCCAAAGAGATAGGATACTCTAATTGGTCAGACCTTGGTTTTGTCTGTACTCCTCAAGTTTGGGATGAGAAGGGACTGTATCAATCCCAACAGAAACATGAAATTAGGGAATAGAAATGGGAGGGGGAATACTCCAAAAGAAATACTGAATATGCAAAAAAACATGACCATGTGTTATTTGTTTGGGTTTTTTTTTAAGTGGTTTCGACAACTAGAGCCAGCCCTTTCCAAGTGACAGCTGATCACCTTTCTTCTAAGTTAGGACTTCTTAGAGTCGAGGACTTCAGATTTACTTGAATTGTAAGATTTGTTTTGTACTCAGCATAATATTCATGAAACTTGATCCTTATCAAATATATGGTAATTAGGCCAGTGGTAACATAGCATTCATCAATTTTATCTGTCATTTAATCCCTGGAGTGAATATCTCAGAAATATATACTTGATTTCCTTAATTATATATAGAGCAGAAATAAGTACTCCAGTTCAGTCTTCTTCTTATGAGACTTTCCAGTGTGAGGGGGTGGAATCAAATTTATCAAATCTTCCTTGACAATGCTCTGGTGGCATTACAGGGGAGTTTTCCCCCCAAAGAAAAACATACTAATATTGGATAATGTTCATTAATTTTTTTCTTTTAGATGTTTGTTTTAAGAGACGAATACAAGGCTGTCGAAGGCCCTACATTTCACATTGCTAGTGTGGGTTGAATAATTTTTTCCATAAAGAACAACATCTGTAGAACCCTAGTAGGAAAATCTGAAACTTAAAGAGGCTTTATACTAACCAAAGGGGAAAATGCTGCATTTGATTGTGAGTCATCATTACTCCAACCACTCTGCCTTCATATTTACATGTGAATCATTGCCCAGAAAGAGAAAGCCCTTACCTAATATTAGAAACAAATTCATGTGTTCCTGTCTGGTTTGTGTTAACCCATAGAACTCTCAACAATATATAAGAACTGTTTCGCAGCAATAAGTAGTAGCTATTATTGTCATTATGGCTCTCTTAAACTTAGAATAAAATATTTTTTCCTTTATAGTCCATAATTATTTAGAAGTTTAAAAATCAGATCTATATCTCCCTTGTACCTCTGGTTTGATGGTAGAGATAAGCCTCTGACTGCCCTCAAAATAAAACAGGAACAGACTTTAAGATTCCGAGTGTAGCTCTCCTTCTCACCCAAGTTCAGGTCAAGCGATATCTAGATAGATAGATAGACAGACAGACAAACAAAATATTTTTTATATTTATTTATATATATATATGACTTTTCTAAAGTTGCAGTAGATTTTCCTTTACAAAATAGGTCTCGATTCTTCAACTTGGGTTTTTCACTGTATCTTCTAATCTTTGATGAGTTTGAAGAGAGCATATGTTCACCACGGGCACCTGATGCTACAAATAATAAAAAAATAAATTCCATCATCAGAGTCTTAAATCCAAACTATTTATATTTTCTGAACTCAGATATACATAGGTAATTTTACTTTTTTCCACAAAATCTAATTATATTTTTTAAAAAAGTTCTCTCTCTCTCTTTCCATATGTATATCTACTCGTATATCTATATCTGCTTTTTGCTTTCTGTTAGACACTTGAAAGTAAGTTATAGATGTGATGCTCCATTACCTCTAAACACTTTGGTGAGTGTTTCCGCACAAGAGCACTCGCCTAGCATAACCACAATACAGACCTCAAGATCAGGAAGTTAACCATGGTACAGCATTAATGTCTAATCCACAGACCTTATTCAAATTTCCAATGTCTCAATAACATCCTTTATAGAAAAAGGAAGCAACTGAGGATCATGTGTTATATTTAGTTAACGTATCTCTTTGGTGTCTTTCACGCTAAACAGTTCCTCATCTTCTTTCCTTAACTTTCATGACCTTAACATTTCTGAAGAGTATACATAGGCCAGTTTTTTTGTAAAACATCCCGTTTTTCTCATTTTAGATCTAGTTTATACATCTTTGACAAGGATAACAAATGCTGTGCTATTCTCAGTGTCCTATTACGTGACACATGATATCAATTTGTCTCATTACTGATGATGTTGACTTTTAACATTTGGCTAATGTGTTGTCTCCACTGTATCTCTCCACTGTGAAGCTACTTTTTTCCATTATAATTGATATATTTGTTTTATGGGCATGTATTTCAAGACTGTGTAAATCTTGTTTCATCAAACTTTCATCCATTAATTTTATCATCTATTGATGTTTCTTGCTTGAGTCAGTTATTGACACTGTATTTGCCAAGTGGTGATTTTTCTGATTCCACTATTCCTTCTACATTTATGAGCTGGCATTCTAAGGTCTCTTCTCCCTTTGTTTGTTGTTTGTTTGTACTAGTATGGCCTCATGGATTTCAGTTTTATTTAATAGGCTATGGTACATTGCTGTTCTTATTTGTTTCTTATTTGTTTGTTTTTGCCCAAATTATTCCAGATTTAGCCTATGGGAGTTCCTTCAAGCCAGTTCCCTTGTCCTTTTGACATACATACCCCCATAATTTTCTAGTACTTTCTTATCTTGTGGCTCAAAAAAAGTAAATTCAATTACTTTTGTCACTGATTTGCTGTTGTCGTATATATGTTTCTTTGGGCAGCTTAGTGCTGCCTGTTGGCTTAGGTCAACTTCTTAATACAACAGAAGCATTGTAAACTCCTTCCCTTTAACCAACTCACTAAATTAGTCCACTCACTTGAGTAGATGGTCCAGAGACCCATGAACATTTGCACCTCATCAGCTTCTCTCTAATGTGTTGTGTACTTCTAACACAGTTGAGTGATGTGTCTACCACACAGTGTCTAGTAGGAGATGTTTTAGAGGAGCCTCCATGTTTAACTATCCCTGTGGGACTCTTAACACCTTTACATACTAGTAGCACTCAGAGAGACCCACTATGCTCTATCACTCATGATCATATATATTAGAGAAATACCTACAAGGATCTCAGGTAATATAGACACTATATATACTGATAGTTTTTTCATCATAACAGGCAGTTGTAACATAAACAAGGCCTAAGAAAGGCATCCATTATTATCAGTCTTATTAAAGATTTGGTCAGAATCATACTAAGTGAATTATCACAGAAGCAAAAAACTGAATACTGCATGGTGTCACTCATAAGTGAGCTCTGATCACTGGTCACGTGAGCACAAAGGTAGGAATAACAGATGCTAGAATGAAGGAGGGAGGGAGGAGCCAGGCGCAGTGGCTCACACGTGTAATCCCAGCACTTTGGGAGGTGGAGGCAAGAGGATTACCTGAGCTCAGGGGTTCAAGACCAACCTGAGCAACATGGCAAGTCTCTATAATAAATCAAAAAAATCAGCCGGGCATGGTGGCATGTGCCTGTGGGTCCAGCTGCCTGGAAGGCTGAGGCAGAAGGATCATCTGAGCCCAGCAGGTAGAGGCTGCGGTGGCCATGAGCATGCCACTGCACTCCAGCCTGGGTGACAGAGTGAGGCTCCAACTCAAAAAAAAAAAAAAAGTAGGGAGGAAGGGAGGGTGGATAAGGGGCACACAGCCACACATTGGGTACCAGGTTCATCTATTAGGGGGAGAGAGGGCCCGCCAAAATCCCAAACCTGCATGCAATTTACTTATATAGTAAATATTCACATGTACCCCTCAACTCTACAATTAAAAAATAAAGATTCAGTCAGAGATAGACAAGAAAAATTTTCTCTGCACAACAGTCAAGGCCTAAAATAATATAATTATAGTGACCTTATGTTATTTGAGACTTATCTATCTTGTTGTATTTAACAATTAACTTTAAATAGCTTCAGATATTTCTTGTTCACTTGACTAGAATTATTATTTCTACTGACCACAGGAGGGTGTCAGTGAGCTTAAAACAGGAGTATTTCACATTTTCAAATAAGTATTAGAAGTTAAACAACTAATGAGAAATTCTACCTGTACAATGACCATTTGTACACCTAATCCTGAATTGTACCCTACATCTTTAAAATAAAAAAAAATTTTTTTAATTCTTGTCATTTTACTACACTTGAAAGTTATCATTAAAAAGTATAGTCACTAGGCTGGCCAGAAGTCTTGAGTCAATGTTTTTTTCATTAGAAGATCATTTGACCATCAAATGAAAGAATTCAGAGCTTTTAGTGAGGTAGCATGGCACAAAGAAATTTCCTCTAGCTGTGATGAAGAAATCCAGATCCTCTTCCTGGTTCTGCCACTAATGTGTGACTTTAAGCAGTCACTTCACCTCTCTAAGTCTTAATTATATATATATAATTTTTCTTGTATATATACATTGTAAGCTGATCCTTCAGACCCTTCCACAGAAGGCAATAATGAAGACAGGGTCTAAAATTAAAAGATAAACATTAAAGAACTCCTCCTTCTTAGTTATTTTTTTTTTAAATTAACTGCTTAGAGTATGCTAGCTGCTTCTCATACATTCTCTCACCTGACCATTACACCCACGTACCACTTCAGGTGTATGTATGTATTATTGCTCCCATTTCTGAGGTTGGGTGTAATTTGCCCAGGCTCACTGTCCTAACAAGGAACAATGCTGAGATCTCGGGCTAGGTCTCTCTAACCCAGAAGAAGCCCATGTCTTTCCTCTTCACCACATGGCTTCCTTAGGGTTAGGAGACTAGTTTTAATGGAGGCTGTACTCTTAGAGAAGAAAGTAGATAAATCTCTGCCCAGTAGAGTTTAGACCAAATACTTACAAGGTAGGTAATGTGGATAGGGACACAGGCCAAGAGGGTCTCAAGTGAACAGGAAGTCCTGCCCCACCTAGGAGGCCAGTCTCTACCTAGCTATTGCTAGGTAGACTGTGGGCCTGATTTGGTCTTATCCTCCCATTTTCAACAGAAGACCACATCCAAATTTTTAAATGAAATTTCATCATTTTGAAACTTTGACAGCAAATTTGGAGTATTTCAGGCAGGGTAGGGAAAGAACAGTATTATTCCAGATCCCACAGATCTCTTTTCTCTCAACAGACTGGAAACAGGGTCAAGAAATGAAGTCCCATTCTTTTCCAAGCTTAGCCTAAGTTGCTAAACTTCCTTCTTTGCTCTCCAAACTCTCTTAGGTTTTCCTAAAGGTGTTAGGTGTTTAAAATAGGAACTGGAAAATTGTACTACCTCTTTTTATAGGTCCCACAAGCTAAGATTTTTTTTTTAACATTTTTAAAAGTTGAGGAAAAAAAGAACTATACCTCATGACACATGAAAATTATATAAATTCAAATTTCAGTGTCTTACAAGCAGTTCACAGTGATGGGAACAACAGACACTAGAGCACTCCCAAAAAGGGGAGCGAAGGAGGAAGGTGGTAAGGCCTGAAAACTACCCACTGGGTACTGTGTTCACCACTAAAAGACATTATAAATTAGAGGTTTACTTCAGCAAAAAATAATGACATTCCCCCTCAATGATACATTTGAAAATTATGCAATGGAAGGAAAAAATGATAAACTTGTGATTAGATAACACTAAAAAAAATTAGCAACATTCAAAATATTAATGGAGAAAATCTGTACTCCAAATTATTTGCAAAGAAACATGCACAAAGTAAAGCAGTCTCACCAGAAGAAATACAGACAATTTGATTATCTGCCAGACTGTAATTCATAGATTGTTAACCTAGCAAGTAAGCCTGCTTAACTCCTTTTATTTTTGTAGTGTATATTCTGGAGTAATTGATGAGAAGTGGTTTACCCTAAACATTGAAATACCCAATTCGTGGTTATCAATGGGGGTTTGCCTGAGGTCCAGAGTCTTCCTGCTCTAATCTGTCTACAGAAACTGCTGAATTAAATCTTCATGAATAGTAGTCCTAAATATACCACTCTTGATCAGAAATGTTCAGAAATTGTGCCGTTGTCAACATAAAATCAGCCTAGTCTTCCTGGCATCCATGGTCTCCACAGCATGCCCCAGCCTGCAAGAGCTCAGCTTCACTCCAACCAAGTTAAACTCTTCCCTCCTCCCAAACATAGCTCCCCCTTGCCCCCCCTGCACTGTTGCTTATGAGAATTGCCACCTGTGGTACAATCCCTTCTTATCCCTCCTTCCTGTTTTTGTTGGTCACAGTCATCCAGTCCCAAGGTCCATCCCAAATGCTGCCTCCCCACCTCACCCTACCCGCAAGGCGATGTGTCCTCCTCTTACTGACTCCACTCCACATAGTATGTTTGTATTTTTTTTTTTTTTTTTTTTTGAGTCCCACTTGATCGCCCAGACTGGAGTGCAGTGGCCGCTCCCGGCCACCGCAGCCTCAACCTGCTGGGCTCCAGCGATCCTTCCGCCTCAGCCTTCCGAGTAGCCGGAATTACAGGCACGCGCTACCACGCCCGGCTAATTTTTTTGATTTATTGTAGAGATGAGGTTTCACCTGCCCAGGCGGGTCTCGAACCCACAGGCTCAGGCAATCCACTCACCTCAGCCTCCCAAGGCGCGGGATTACAGGCTGAGCCACCGAGCCTGGCTATGTTTGTATTTTTTTAACATGGTAATTATCACTATGCACCTTGAATTACTTGTACAATTATCTTATTCTCCTTTATAAGCTTTTAAAATATTTGAATCCAGAGACTATACTTTCCTCATACTTATTTTTCCTAGTTCCTGATATGTA